>MQRK01212060.1:3826-17210 GCA_001938485.1 Girardia tigrina | reverse complement strand
AATTTTAATTAAAGATTGTAAGGTGTGAAAAGATTTAACTTTGTCCATTTTGAATGTTTATTTAATAAACATAATGGGTTGCAGTGTCTTATTAATAATAATTATTAAAAATTCAAATAATTTTTTTGAATTTTGTCAAAATAATTTAAAATCTTAAATTAAAATAAATAAATTAACCATTTTTGAACTTACATTAAAAAATTAACATTATAACTAAAATATAATTGCTGATGAAAGAAAAACAATTTCCGAAATATGAATAATCAATATCTTAAAAAAAGCTTTAAGATATCGTTCACAAGACTCATATATATATATCTTGAAATCGCCGACATAAGGACCATAAATGAGAGACATTGTTGCCGATTGGAGGAGATGACAATATTGTAGAGATCAATTCATCGATGTTCAAAAAGCTCTTTGGTGGTCAGTGAAGTGTCAGCACGTTGATGAAAGAGATCAAGAACCACAGGTACAAGCTAACACTCAGACAGTTGGAGGCAAATTACCACCACAATTGTAGATGAAATAATTGTTTGTCATATATCATATGAATAATTTGGGTCGTAATTCTTAACCCTACTTGTGATGATATTTATACTATATTTTAGAATTTTATCAAAGAATATTTTTTTATTTAGATATAAATAATAAAATCCGTTTAATACTCACAAAAAATAAATAAACTATTATGAAATTAAAATTTGATTTCAAATGAAAAAAAAATGAAAACTGCTCAGTAGGACGATAAAGAAATGCATGAAGACAATTTCCGTATCATTGACAATCAGACAAATCATTGCTGAATTTTGAATTTAAATTTAGTTATTTTCAAATTTTAAATTCAAATTTAATTGATGTTAAATTTAATAAACAAAGCAAAATAACTCACCTCATTGAACATTTGAAATTGTAGAAATAATATTTAATCCACCGATAATTTATAGAAAATTTATTTATTGTAAAAAAAATTAATGCAGTCAAAGTTAAATCAGTATTTGTAAATCACCATTTGAAAACTAAATTGGGGTTTTGTTTTTGTAATACATACAGAGATTATTGCAAAACAAAGCTCTACTGCAACAGCCACGCTGACTCACAACTGTTCATGCACGCATCAGTTACTTCTTTGTTCATTGAAATGTGTGCCTCGAGAACGTACGTGTGTGTGTGTGTCTTCTTATCACTGTTTCAATGTTAATTGATATCATTCGTGAGTACATGTGTTTGTATCACATGTGTGGGCGTGTGTGTCCAATAGATGTTCACACTTGTATAACATGTTAATTGGCTTACAATTGTTCTCTATAAAAATCATTAATGAACATTACTCAACTCAACAACTTACTCGCCGAGGAGTCGAGAAATGAGTTTGGAGAAATTTGTCTGTGAAAATGGCAATACAAAATTACGTATTTAAATTTCAAATGAATAACAAAATAATCTAGTTTTAATGTTTACTAATTGTTAAATGACTTTGTGTATATATTTTGTAATTGCTGTATGTGAAACTTTTCTTTTGTTTTTTATTTATATCGGACCAATCAAATTATTTCTATAGATTTTTCTGTCGTTATAGTTTTGCAATAGTTAAAATTCTTTTCCAAAATCCGAGTGGATTAATTTATTTAAGTATTGCATATTCTTCAGTTAAAGAGAATCGGGAATATGTTTGGTAATTTAGAGTGGGTTAACACTTGACTTTTTATGTTTACTCTTGCACAAATTAGGGTAAAACTCAAGTTTGTGTGCATTTATATTGGGCTTTTTTTTAAGTATTGTAACTATTTGTCATAAAGAAATGTATTACTTAATAATATAATTTTGATAAATAAAATCAAATGTTATGTTTGAGTAACCAAAAGGGGTCAGAAAAAAATCCAATTTCTTGTGAAATATTTTTTTAATACCAAACAAATTGTTTTAAATTATTTTGTTTTTTCTAATTGTATTTCTATTAGTGAAAGATTATCCCTAGGATTTTTTATGGTAAATAATATTTTTATTATACTGGTTGAGTTACCTGGCGTTGCTTGAGAAAATCCTTTTCGTGACTCATAAGAAATTAAATAATTATAATATCAATTAAACGTTTTGGCACTGCATGACGAGCAATCCACATTTTGAATGATTTTTTGTTACATTTGAATGAGTGGTATTAAAGCACATAACGAACAGATAATATATATAATTATATTATAGAAATTAAAATTAAATGTTTTAAATAAATTAAAGTAATTAATGGAAAAAATATTCTGGAAACAAAATATGTGCATGGTAAATTTTTATTATTTTTGACTTTAATAATGCTTTTTAAGCTTTTTTTTATTTGAGTAATATATATTTATATAAATAATTCATAAAATATGATTAATTTGGAAAACAGTAAAAAATAATACAGTAAGTACAAATCAACTGCAGCCACCATTGTTAAATTTGGTTAAATTAAAATTAAAGATGGCAATGTTTTATAAATATTTTTTGTGGAAATCAATTTACTAATTTCTGTGATTTTCTACCAAAATCAAAAAGATTTAACCGATGTCCCATTTATAGGACATAAAAATAAAAAATAAAGTAATTAATAAAATTACTAACAAGAATAATATATGTTAAACATTATTTCGACATCCTCAAACAATGTAGATTATTTAAAGTTTTTTTTAATGTTTGGAAAGGTTCCTTGATATTTTGGATTATCTTGAAGAGTTAAATATCATCATCGCCACATTGAATGCTGTACAGGATGCAGTACACCCGAATATATATGATCATTTTGTGTTTCTCAACCTTTTTTGTACATGGCCGCGTAGTTTGATATGAAATATTCTCACGATTCACTTGTTACAATTATGTTGACGATATGAAGCATTATAAAATTTGTTTTGTGTGATATTCTATTTAATCCTCTACAAGGTTGAGGAATAAGGGATATTCATGTGTTTATGCTATTTCGGCTAACAAAAACTTTAATTCACTAAAAATATGAATAACTATTGATCAGGCCATATTTTAACAATTTTTTACTGGGCACCCACTTTCTGACAATGTCGTGAAAATAAAACCTAATTTTCTGAAATGCATCTTTTTCAAACCATACGGGAAATAACTTTTAGTATTCATACCCTTCAATGAATAATTCTGATTGACCACTGTACGTGTTCACAGTCACAACTTGATTTATAGAAATGGGACTGTGATTATCATCAGAATAATGAATTTATGAATCAGTCTATTTGCCGTGCTGCAAAGAGTAAGAGTCGAAATGGGGGAGCGAGCGATAAAGAAGGATAAAGTTTATCTCTAAAGTTTATTTATCCGATAAACCAGTTACATCTGGAGGTGGAGGAAGATAGAGCTACACCACGGAATATTCCAGGTGTGTGATCACTTCATCTATTAATCAATGACTGGCACCCATTTGGGTGCCCAGCTACTATGTTAAAACATGGCCTGCTCTTGACTCAATCTGGTATTTAAAACACAAAGTTTAGTCTACGAAAGTTTATGTGTGAGAGCAAAGGTTCCCAAAATGTTTTCACTTGTAGACCCCTTTCCATGATTTTTTTAGGTAGACCCCCTGCTATGAAAAATAACAGACCCCCAATTTATTTTTCACTCACGTAGACCCTTTGGAAACCTATGTTTTAGAGCTTTCTCTAAAGTTTCGTGTATCAAGAAAAGTAAAATAAAAAGTTTTCAATTTCTAGGGTACTGTTTGGATTTTCATGTACATAAATATATGCTAAAAGGAAAAAATATTTACAAAAAAAATTAAGCTTGAATTGTCGTTTGATTTCATCACCCAAACAACGAAGCCGCTAAACTCTATATTAATAATTGATCAATTTGACTCCTTTTTAATTTAATAATTTCTTTTTTCTAAAAAAATGTAATTTAACAAAAATATTTTTCTTCTAACGAATAATACCAACAATCATTGTTTACACGTTTTATAGTTTGATCAATTTAATTTACCCCGGAGGAATAAAAATTAGAAATAATTATTCTAAATATTCATATGAGACCGTATTTTGTTTTCCGGACAATTGAGAACAAAACTGTTTTATTCATTCGAAATTCGCATGAAACAAGAATCATTCTCCAAAAATTATCTGCTACAATTATCATACACCGGATACTAGAATAAATAAAATATGGAACGATTATCTATGATCCTGTATCATAACTTCGCAATTATAGACACTTTATCAGTTTAATTTGTCTGTGGGAGAAAAATTAGTGAGAAACAAGGAGTGATAATTCTCTTGTCGAACAGTAAAATAAAATAATGCAAAATTTGTTATCGCATTAATGGGTCTAGGATTTTGAGGAGTTATACAAAAAGTTTAAAACAAATACTCATAAACAAATTCAACTGTGGTGCACCTCTACTCCTTTAACGGCATTAGCCTGTGGCTTTTTAGGAGGCTTGGGACGCTGACGGTTCTCAACGGGCACTCCCCCAATGTTGGGATTCATGTCTTAGTTCCGCCTGTTCGAAAATGCAACGACGTCATTACAACACCCTTCGCCGGGATTGATTCATCCCAGATCATGAAGATGCAATCCAACCACCGACAGCGGGGTCACTACTCCCCACAGCCTTCACACCCAGATTATAAAGCGTAGCCTAGTGAATGGATTGCTGGCCCATTCCTGAATACGATATATTGCCGGCTGTTCCGCAATAATCGGCTAGCTTTCAGACACTTTAGCCTAGAGACCGAGATCTCTAGTTTCCCAGGGATACTACGTGGAAGTATGCCTGTCCGGCTCGCACAGGAATCCCTGAAGCTCAACTTTAACAATTGTAACACTTAAAATATTAAATATTAAATTACATATCCTATACGTGACCAATTCATCAATATAAACTAATTTGATTATGATACGTAAATCAAGAATCCTTCCTTTTATTTTTGGTTGATTAGGTAAAATAAAAAAAAATTAACAAGTTAATTACATAAAAAAAATACTAACATGGCTATAAATTATCAATGATTTTTTTATGTAATTTTACATTTATATGCATGAATTAAAGTAAAACGTTTATTTAATGTTTATTATAATACATTTTTATTTGCATATGTTAATTTATTCCCTCAATCATCATAGATATCTGCCTTTATAAGGCAGTCTATAAAGAAGACATTTGTATGGCGATAATAATTCCTCATATCCTTGAAGTCGAAAGTTCTATCTTCTCCTTCAGTACGGGAACTCATGAGATCTAATTGAATATATTAATCAAAGATATCCTTTCTTTTATTATAAATGAATTTAAAAAAAACATTAAATTTAATAGATCAAATAATTAAATGATAAGTCTTTCCAGCTACATCCTCTTTGAATATCAGTTTTTAACTTTTGATAGACAGATAATAAACACAAAATTCTTTCAAAGGTCCAAGACACTCAGATATGTTTAGGCTATCAAGTATGAAATTTATAGACAAGATTACAATAAATTCAAATTCAAATTTGACAATGACTTTTTGTTGATCAGTTTCTTTCTTTGATTGTTACATATCTTGGCTATTGAATACATCAATAATTCGAACTATTATGAAGGACGAGTTCCCTATGTGAAATCTCACCAATCACTTGGCTCAAATTTGTATAGTAAAAAAGTTAGATATGTGAATTCCACACTTGTTGAATGAAATACAGAAACAAAAGCCTTTTGATGCTTGCTTGATGATGCTTTTTCTTTATAAATGTGATTCCTTTTAGAATTGAATCGTTACTTGTGGATCCAATGTAATAACTGCAAATAGCAAGCTGAAGCACCAAAACACAGTCCAAAGCACAACATTTATCGAAAGAAGCTGATGGTAAGTGTTTGGTGGTCTGCCGCAGGTTTAATCCATTACGGTTTCGTCGAGCACAGCAGATGCCTAGTGCAACCAATCGGAAGACATGTTTGGAAACTCAAAGAAAATCAGCTGGTAAACATGTCGACTTTTATCTTGCTCTACAACAATGCAAAACCACATTATCCACTTAAGACCGTGAAAACAACAGGTACTAGAGTTTGAATTTTTGCATCATTCTCCATACTCACCTAGCCCAACTGACTACCATTTCTTCCTCAATTTGAACATCTTGTTGATTGGAAAAAAAGTCGTAAAAATGCCCTTTCTGAAAAATTTAAGATTCTCGCCCATCAAATTTCTATTTAAATGACTTCAACAAGCTGTCTCTCAAATGGCAAACGTGTGTCGATAATATGGGTGCTTACTTTTATGAATTATACAAATATTTGTATTGGTAAATTATCCATAAAATTTGATTTTAGTTCTACTAATTTCATACTTGACGACCTAATATTAACAACAGAAGATATATGAACTCTAGTGAACAATTTCTTATCATACTGGACTAGCAATACACAGAAGCTCAATTTTGTTGACATTTATTATAAATAAAAGGTCTAAAAGAATCATTTGTAGTTGATTCACTTTGCTTTCCATTTGTCATGGAAAATACTGATTTGATTTTGTATTACAATAGATGATCCGTTTTCTTAAAAGTTTGATTAGTCAAGGGATATATTTGATCTAAAAACTTATCTAAGTTAAAAACGGATCACTGATCCTGGTTGCAATATCAAAATAAAATAAAAGATGAATAAACACCTATTAATCATTTAACTAATAATTTTAAAAGATCTCAAAAAAAAGAGTACTGAAGGTAATTACATCTATCTAATGAATGTAAGCAGTAAACGAATCAATCTAATTCTATGACCAAACAGTGAATCGAATTGGGTGAAGTTTTCTCTTTGTTAGATAGAAGTATAATATAATATATTTTGAATATCGTCTATATTGTGAAGTTATCTAAATTTTAACTTGCAATTCTTCTAAAAAGCAAACTAATAACATTATACCTGGGATCATTTAACACATTTCAAAGCTCCAAGACATTGCTTTACTTGTTTATTCTTCTTTCTTTTTTAGATCTTAGCGTTGTTTCACTGATAGACAGGCCCTTGTCTATTCTACTATTCTAATAACCATAAAACGTGTCACTCAATGTACTTCAAAGTGCAAAATGTATTCAATTTGCAAAACAATGTTCCATGTGAATTTTATGGTTGAGATTTACCATGACTAATCTCATTTTGTAGAAAAATGGTCATCTTTCATTCTCTAGTTTAAATAAAATGCTGTTTTGCTTTAATTTTAGATATTGCATTATCATTTGATGTATTGTGTCTAGGTTCTAGAAAAAGGAATTACTTGAATTATTTTGTAAAGTTTATCTACGTGCATTCTTATGGATATTATTATTGGTTTTTAGGGACCCTTCATATGCTTACAGCTTTTAAAATATTTTCTGATAATCGTAAAAGTTTAGGAAAAAGAAACAAAATTACTATATCCAATATAAAATTAATTATCGATTCTATGGTCTGTTGTCAACCATGTATTTATTAAGTTCGGTTTTTCGTTTTTGATAAACGAGTAATCCTCCGTTTTCACAGATTCAATTTAAGCTCAATTATAAAAACGATGTAAGGAACAATCCAATTCTGAATACTCAAACAAAATTAATATATCCACAATAATTATTTGTTTATTGATAGAGTTTTTTTTAGTTATAAGCATATTCTTGAACCATTGTTATTTGATATTTTAGATTACTTATTTAATTATAAATTTATTTTACTTTTGTTAATTATATCTCACAAACGAAACTGCTCTAAATCGCAGTCTTATTCCCCGATTTCCTTCCGCAGAATAAGAAAATGCAATAATTAGATTCATGTTTGGGCGCACGATGTATGATTGGACAATGTTACTGTTGAAATTATGACAGAACTTTTAAAAATCTATGATCAGGAACTCTTAAATGAAGAATTCGAAGAATTAGATAATTAGCAGACGTAGAAGGAAAAGAAAATTTATAATATAGTTTATTTAATCACTGGTCGTTTCATCACACGGTTGTTTTGTCATACTCAGATTTAAAAGAAACAAGATTTAAGCTGTATATATTACGTAATTTATTAAAAGGTTTAATAAATATTTTTCTAAACCATATAATCATTATATATAATAATTTATTGTAAATATAAATGATAAAAGAATCACATAAATTTATAAAACTAATGTCAAGTAAGTTTATAAAATAACATTTATTACTTATGACCAAGATAATTTAGTCACATCACGCAAAAACAGTTAGATACGTTTGCGTCCATAAACTTTAATACCAAGACAACACGTTCTTTAAGCTGTCAATACTTTTCTTTGAAGAAAATCTGATGACTGTAAGCAATCAAGGATCATAGAACACTCATGAGGTTCCTTTCACCAAACATTACGATGTGATAATAATTATCAGCGTCTTGATAACCAACATTGAAGCAGGAACATTGAAATCAATTCCACTGATAGCGGGAAGAGAACAGGCGGGATTAATTTATTGGTAGCATTTCGATATCGTCGAAGGTTACCGACAAGATTACTATCTGAAAAATTCATGAATACATTACTTCTAATCAAAGTAACCACCGACGATTGTGCTGCGCAGGGAGATATAAAAACAAGTCATTATTAAAAACATCGATTATGTTTTATTCATACAATATATTACAGTAAAACCTCTCTATAAGGAGTTATTTGGGACCGAGAAAACTACCTCTCTATAAGCAACTTTTTCTTATAGAGAGGTAGTTTTCTCGGTCCCAAATAACTCATTATAGAGAGGTTTTACCGTAATGAAAAAAATATAAATTATTGTCTTATTTTATATTAATAAAAAATAACGTACATATTTTTAAATATTAAATCATATGTCAATTTTAAGTCGTATGAAAACAACAAACCAAGAGATTCGTAATTTTTAAATTAAATCAACTATATTCATTTCCATTAACATCCTTTTTTTCAGAGATTACAAGAAGAATAACTAATTAAATAATAGATATTACTACATTTAAAGAAATATTGACTCTTTGAATTCCCTGAAAAAAACCCAAATGTTACGTCTGTCTCAAGTACTAAACGGGGAACAAAACCAACTTACAACTATTCTAAGAAGTCGACTTGTAAGTACCAAAATAGTTTGTAGTTATTCAGTTATTTTATTTTGTACACAAATTTCATGTTCGATCAGTGACATTTTAAATTAATTTATTTTTCCATTTCATTCTTTTACTATATACATTCCAGTTCTATTCGAAACTTGAATCAAGAATTGAAAGTATTAAATCATGTAAACGAAGAAAGGAATAAATCTGGGTTCTTTTTTGGGAGAATAAGAATAAATACAGTGAGCTCTACTGGACCTTGAAGTACTGATTGAAGTATTTGTTAAACTAGTAAATCAAAAAATGACAATTTGTTATATCCATTCTTTATTCGGACAGAACTCAACTTTGCCAACAAAGTTTTTAAAATTTAAAAATTTCAACATTTAAAAAATTTTAATTAAAAAAACACAATCAAAAATTAAAATATACTACTTATAATTTATAAGTAGATCTCTTTCAATTAATATTGTTCAGGAACTCAGAATTTTCCTGTCTTTCCCATTTTGGAATCTTAAAATTTTTTTTTCGATCAAATTTTCACATTATCATTCATTGTCATCGAAAATAAATAAGTATATATATTATTGGTAGTGTATTTTCCTAAGTATATCTAAACAGAACGTTTATATAATATTTCTATTAATTATTTATATATTTAGATTTAATGGCAATTTATTAACTTCTAAAATGGCGATTGTTCTTTATTTTCTTTATATATATACAGTAAATGAATAAAAAGAATGGAAAAAAAGATACAATATTGTATCCCTAGTTTGAGATTTAAATAATTTTTATAAATGTAAATAAAATTTCTTAACTCATTATAGCCCAGGACATAGAGTTCTTTACGCACTTTAAGAGTATTATTTAAATGAAAAACAGTTTACGTAAACTGATTAGAAAAATATTTTAATAAAATATTTACTCTTATTGTGTTATTTTACTCTAAATAAAATCGTTTCACCGAAAAATACTTTTTTCTTGATTTTTAAAAAATTGATGCTAAATGGGTCAAAAAAAGAATTAAATAGTAATGTATTTCTAAATAATAAAATAAATATAATTTTATTTTCAAGTCAAAATACATCTTGAATTTTGGAGTTTCAAGAAACCATATCTTAATATAAAATATATAACGTTTTCTTATGAAGGTCAGAAGAAGATGCTTTGGGGGTCACTGGGTTTATTACATATTAAAATGGTTTTGAAAAAATTCTCTTAACAATTATATCAGTTCTATTAGGTAAAACTGAATCATAAGTAGTTTAATTTGAATTTACTTTTTCCAATTGTATTTCTATCTTAGTAAAAAGGAGATACCCTTTATCACAGGGTCACCCATTGATGAAGTCCCGTATAGCAATGGTTTCTAAATTATTTATTTTACAATCCAACATTAACTACAAGTATTTTTTTACCATTCGAGAATAATATTGTGTTACATTTAATTATCTAAATGTATTTTTTTTTAGTCGAAAATATTAATTATTGGTAGTGGATTTTCCTAACGTATATATATATATATATATATATAAACGTATATATAATGTTCCTATTAATTATTTTAATTTTTTAAAATTTACTCTTCTCTCTTGACCCGACGACATAATTATGTTATGAAATCCCAATTTGCAATTGCATCAACATCTCAACCCGAAACAAATGATTACATAAATCGTTTGAATCTTGATGAAACCGGTTAATACGAGCGTGATAATCTCATCAAACGGTGATGTAATCTTATCATGATTCTGATACCACGGCAAAATTTCACAGGAGAGGACCACATCAAGTTTCTTGGATTATGTAACATATTTGATGAAATGTCGACTTGGTCTTATCTAACTTTACCAAATCAAATAAGATTAACAAATTAAACACTAATTTTTATGAGTTCTATTTCAAACGCATTGTATCATTTATTAGTAAGGTGTCATATGAAATGTAACAATTGCCGACGAGAATGGCCACACAGGGTCCAATGGTTCTCAACCAGACGGTTTCACGATTGAATAATAAAATTAATGTTAAAAATGTTTTTAGTGTATCTTTTACCAACTTCACTTATCGTTTCGGAATAAACATGAAAATTAATTTGTGGACTTTTGCAGAATGTTTTCTGATTTAGTAATATCAGTATCGTAACCAGGGGGTGCAAGGGTACATTTGCACCCTCCAAAATATTCTAATTATATTTAAAATTTATAAAAAAAATAGAAATGAAATGAATTTAATTTGAAAATTCGACTCAAATTCTTATACTCGTAGCTAAAAATGAAACATTATTTAAATTCATGTATTTATTCAGCGTTTATAAATACATATTTTTTTAAATCTTTAATGTGTTAAAAATTATTTTTTGAAATTTTCCGAGTCTATATTATACATTTGTGCGGTTTAAACGGCAAAATATGAATTTTTTAAGTTTGATATACAGACATAGTAAAATTATTGAACAAAGATCATAAAAATTGAGATTCAAGTTTTACACAGTAAATTAGAGAAATAATTTTCTTTAAAATTAAATAAATAATAAATAAAATTTTATTGTAAACTATTAAACTTGTTAACGAAACAAGTTAAAAAAATTAAGGGTAAAATGAACCCCCAAGGGCGGATCCATGGCACAAGTTGGGGGAAGGGGGCTAATTTTTTGATAAATAAAATTAATAAAATTATAGGAGTCCGATTAAAGTATTTTACTTTCACTTTTTGAGATAATTGACAAATAGACAAAAATGCAGATCGACATTATTTAAAAACGTGTGTTTTGAATTGTGCAGATCTCAAAAGTGAAATTTTTGAAAATTGAGAAAAATGAAAAATTTTCGAATACAATACTTCTATTTAGCGAGGGAAGTAAAAAAACAGACTTTTTTGTGCGAATAATCGATTTGGTGCAAACTAAAAAACAGCAAAACAGCGAACATGTGAGTTGCATAAAAAAGGCTGACTCCTGACATAAGAGAAAGAGATAGTGTCATGGTAACTAGTAAGTAGGTATTAATACTTTAATGCTGTTATCGATTCGGCATCAATCAGAAATAACATTAAAATATTTACCATAAAAATTCATAGATAAACTTTAAATTTAAGTGATATGTTGTAGCACCCTAATATATAGATAAGTATAGAACAGTTTCGTGGAATTGAGAGCTTTTACTTAAGTAAGAGTAAACGTTTGGTATGAAATTTTGATGTATTTTCTTATAACATCTCTAAACAAAATAAGTTCCATAGTATATGGCCTTGAACTCTTGAGAAAGTTATAATTAAATAACAAAACGTTGTGAACCAATTAAATTTGAGTTTTTTTCACCAAAGCCCTCAATCACACTAAACCGTTCTATGTTGAAAATTGAGATTCTAGGGGGGGTAATTACCCCCTTTACCCCCAGGATCCACCCTTTGACGTTTTGATATGAAATCAAGACGCGAGGTTATATGTGATCTTCGGAACCGAAGTCCGCTAATATATTCGAGAGATTTTTTGGGGTTATAAGTAGACTTTCCGTAAGATACTTTAATAATTTGGAACACCTCAATTTTATATTTTTTTTTCCATTTTCTAAGACATTCTGTAATCTTCGGTAATCGTAATTGACCGAATATATTCTTAATTCATATTTTTGGTCAAATAATAAATTATCCAGAATTTAATTTAAAGTTAATTGTTTAAACGACAACTAAAAAATGCAAATACTTTAAAACTTATATAACAACGGTAAGTACCTGGGTACCTGGATCCCGGACAATATTAAAGCTCTTCGTGCAATCTTCCTCCCACACAGAGAAAAGGACATTGCTTACGCAACCATCAGAAGCAACATCCGATGGAGTACGCGCAAATGGACCGCGTTCGATGAAGGAAAAGATTACTGCAACCTGTCCAGATTCAGTGATCCTGCACACAATCCAAGAGCCCCGACAATTGAAGGTGCAATCTTTGAAGATGAATCCGATGAAGTAGCTGTCACTGACAGCTTCCAGCACCAACGAAGTGGCGAGCGATGATGCTGAAGCAAAATGAATGCCGATCCCAATCAGATTAAGTCCCGAAAGGGCAACTCAAAAATAACTTTTGTTTTGTAATAATTTTTTGTACATTATTCGAAGCTTAATAATTATAATTATTTTATAATCATTTCAAATGAAATAATTACTTTATTAAATTATCATAATTAATATATATTAGGTAGGTCGAAAAATAATGGTGGTGTTGGGACACAAACTTCAAAGACGTGCAAATTCACAGAAACAAAAGTTTATTAATCAAAGTATGAACCGTTGGCATCAATACATTTTTGCCAACGAGAAACAAGTAGTTTTATTCCATCA
>MQRK01212056.1:44274-70061 GCA_001938485.1 Girardia tigrina | reverse complement strand
TTGAGCCACGCATATACCTTTTCAATTGAGCGCACGGCATTCTTAGTAATATAAAATAACCGATAACTCAGCAAAACACGTAAAATTTACAATTTCTTTGCAGGTAGAGTTCTTTTAAAATCCACGTAAAATTTACAATTTCTTTGCAGAATCATTCCCTCAGCCAGTCTATCGAACTTAGGAATCACAAATCTTGCAAGGAGCATTCCCTTGAACAGTTACTTCGACGAAAAATTTGGAAGCTTAATTTACGCGATCGAGTTACTTCGACGAAAAATTTGGAAGCTTAATTTACGCGATCGAGTTACTTCGACGAAAAAAATTGAAAGTTTAATTTACGCGATCTTGCGATAAGCCTCGAAGCACAAGGTTATTAGATTCCCGTTTTCTTCATACTAAAATATTTATTGTATAAAATCAATAATTTTTAAAATCAATAATCTTAATTATATTAAATTATTAATTTATATTTATCAAATTGAAGAAGATTGCTTAAAAACGGTGATTTTTAAGCAACCTAACCATCTACACACTCTAGGATATTTTCATATATTTCTTATTTAACATTTTGTGTAAAAAGATCTTTGTTAATATTATAAATAAAAATTTTATTATTGAATCGTCTTACGTCGTTATTATTGATTGTTAATAGATTTTTATAACTACAACCAAGGAACAATATTTCGTGAGAGTAATAGAGGACTTTTATCTTCTTTTGTTAAGTACGTTAGGAAGTAAAGAAAAGCGTTTCTTCTTTACCGCGTCTTAACAGCGGTAGCAAAACAATTTCTTCCCGAAATCAGTCAAAATCACCCCATAATCATCCTGAAGTAACCTCAAAATCACCGAGAGTCATTTTCCTGTCTAAGGCTCAAATCCGACAACCGATCACAATTCAATAACCCAAACAAAAATCTAACACACCCCTATTATAGCACACTACCCCATCACCATCAAAAAACGTCCAAAACACCCTAAAAACATTGAAAAAAATATAGCATAATACCCTGTTGAGTTATTTGTTTGTTTGTAAAGAAATCAAACCTAACTCAGTAAATTACTTTAGATTTGAGAACTTTAATATTGATGGATCTATTACCCTGGCTGTATATTTTAATTTATTATTTGTTATTAAATAGGAACAACTCAAGGAATTTTCTTTTATAAGATATATTTTATATATATATAAATTTTTCATTCATGCTTCCGTGCAATAAACTAAAAAATAATTTCTTTGAACATTTGAATAGAAAAAATGTGATTGAATGCAATCAACGGATGCGCTTGAATAAGCGCAGTAAGAAGGATGAAAATATCCAACGAGAAAGAGAAAAATTCCTCATAAGGACTACAAATGTTGATTGGACGTGAAACGCGGAATCATTTGGCGACCACGCCAGGACAATGACCTGGAACATGATGATGACTAAGAATTGAATTTCTCGGAATTGCTTAAATTTGAGAATTGAAAATAAAAGTTTGCTTAATCATAATATTAAAACAATAATGTTAAATAATTATTTAAAACAAAAACTAAAAAATAATAACTTGCGAAAATTTTGAACAAGAAAATTAAATTCTTTAAAATTAATTTAAGTAATAATAGTTGTAAAATGAATACTATTGAATTTTCGGTGCAAAATTAATAAGGTAAATAACGAAAAATCAAAAAAATATTTTTCAAAAGTGGAATTTTGCACCGAAAAATTAAAAACGAAAATTACAAAAAATGTAAAAAAATCAAAAATAATATTTACTAAAATGTTTAAATTTAGTTGTATTAAAATAATAAAAAAATCAAGTGGAATAATAAGAATAATTTAAAAAATATATTTCCTAAAATAAATATTATTGATCTTTTATTATAAAATTAATTAAAAAATATATTAAAAATCACAAAAAAATTTAAGATTAATTTTAAAAAGAAATTCGAATACTAAATGTAATAATAATAATAATATTGAAAAAAATAATTATTATTATTATTCAAATGAAAGAGACAATAATGATATAGAATAAACATAGAAATAAAAATAGAATTATACAAAATCAATTTATGAATAATAAATTTGAAATAATGAATATACAATATCTTTATTATGTATTACAATGTACAATTACAATTTATCATTCAGCAAGTAAAAATTGCATTCGTCCATTTATCACTGCCAAATTTGTTTATTATATTTTCAATAAACTTTGTTTTATTTATTTCGTCCTGAATATTCTTGCGGTGCAAGCTCATCATACATGAACCGGACAATCGTGATTCTGATATCGTAGCTCTTAGCCATGTTTTAACACGTTTCAATGTCTTAAAACTTCGATCAATTGTAAAAGTCGTAACTGGTAAACTCAAAGCGATGGTTATAATTGTTTTGACTGATGGAAAATAGTCACAATGTTCAAGAACATCTATTAAAGTTGATGGAAAATTTCTTGATGGAGAACAAATTGTCCATTTTTCGTACTATGTTGTAGCTTCAATTTGTAATTTTTTTATATTGTATTGTGCACCAAGTGTTTTTGCGTTTTCTAAAAATGTCGTTTTATCTGGTTTGATTATCTGTAGAAAATCTTGACTTTAAAGAAGATACTAAAGAATCCAAATATGGTATAAATATTGATTGTCGAAATTATATTTTAGGAGTGTTCCCTGTACAATTATTTCTATTTTTGCTTGGAACAACGCCTGGTATTTCAATATTGATTAATAATTTTGCAGCCAAATCGAATGATTCTTTAAAAATCTCTTGAAATTTTTCGTCAGAGTTTTCTCGATACAATAAAAATATATTAATTAAATCCTGAACGTGTTGATGAGCAGCTTGTAAATCTAATTGTACAGACTGAAGAAACTGGGTTACTAGTTCCAATTTTACTATTCCAATTTTTTGACGGACTTCAGCGACAATGTTCAAATCATTAACTACTAGATTTAATCCGTGAGACGCACAATGTACATAAGTAGCAGTTTGATATCTATTTTTAATTTGCGCCTGAACACCAGTTTACTTTCCTCCCATAGTTGCACAACCATCGTATACTTGTCCAATCAATTTACTCATATCCAAACCATATTCCACACAATTGTTAAGTATTAGGGAAAATAATAACACCAAATTGAATTCTAAAAATATAATTAATTATTCAAAATATACACTTGATAAATCCAATTATTTAAACAATTGGTATTTTAATAAATCATATTTATTTACATTGGAGAGTTAATTATTTGAATGTTTTGAACCATATGTTATATAAAATAATTATTAAGTTAGTTTACATTTAATATTTACAATTATTAATTTATATCTCACATTAAGAATTGTAGATCTGATGCTTTTAGCATCCATTTCGAAAAGCTTCACAAAGCCAACGAATTCTTCACGAATGTTTTTAGCTTCATCAACAAATCGAAGATCAAGTGAAAGCTGTTCTACCCGTGCAATATCAGCTGTTTCATCAGCTAAAATTGAAAACCCAATTGATTTATTGACTTCAGAAATGATGGAATCTCTCAATTCCAATTCACTAAATTCAATTAATTGATGTTCAGTTCTCACAGATGTATATCGTGCGTTTGCAGGTGCTGTAGTCAAATGTTTTTGTAATGTAACATCACCAGCTTCAAATTCGAAATCGATATAAATCCTTTAAATTCCCTTCATTACTATGTTTTCTCCGCAAGGTTTTGTAGCACAAAATATAATCGAAGACAAAATTGAACCTAGTTTTATTCGATTCGATTTCATAGTCGCCTGTGCTGCAGAATCGATTTGACTAATTATATCTTTCTTGGGATATTTGTTAACAGTAATAAAATTTTGCGCATCAATAGTTGCTTCTTTGTGTCATTGCGACGTCAGATGATATCTAGCAGCTTCATGAATTTTTTTTAGTTAATAAATGCCCCTTGAAGACCTCGATGAATTTTTGGTTGAAAAAGGACACAATTTGCACAAAATGCACCTTTTTAATTATTGAATAACACAACCATTGTGAATATTCTTCTATCCAAGGAAATCGAAAAGCCCTTTTCCCAGTTGAATCTTTTTAAAAATTGTATTCTTTTTTAGGAACTGTTGTGTTTAGGAGAATCTTTAATTTTAAATCAAATTGAATAGAAGAGACACTGACATGTGCACCAATATCGTACATCTTTTCATTCGGATTTTTCTGTGTAATTGATTCTTCTATTCGAGCATTCACATGATAAGAAAATTCTGCATGGTCTCTAAATTCAGTATATGGTACACATTCAGGTTCACTTAGAGTCTCTATTTTCTATTTTTTATTTTCGGGCTTGCCACATGATAAATATTTTCATGTATCCATTCTAAAAGGAGAGGAATAAAGCGATTAAAAAATTTTACTAAAGTAATTTTATATAAATCATGATTCAGGAATAAGGTGTTTACAATTTTAATTTTCTAAATTAAAAATTCTAATAATATTTATACTTTCACTGAATTTGTTTAAATAATATTATTTAAATAATAATATTTTAGTTTAATTAGTTTTTAAATTTTTCAAATTTTAATTTTTTTAACCCACTTTTTTTCTGAGACTATGGGAGATCGACATAGTACAAATGGTCTCAGAAAAAAAGTGGGTTAAAAAAACTAAAATTTTAAAAATTTTAAAACTAATTTAAACAAAAATTAACTAAATATAAATAAAATCTAATTAAAATCTAAATAAAATTTGACTAAAAACTTTAGTTAAATTTTTAACTAAAATTTTTTTAATTAAAATTAAACAGCTTTTAGTTAGATTTTAGACTAAAATAACTTTTTTTCTAAAACTATGGGAGATCGACATATTACAATTAAAATGATAAATTATTCAAATTTCCAAGGTGGCAACTGCCCTCTTTGCCCCCTCTTGAGACGCCCATGTGTATACATATAGATGAAAATAAGTTTTAAGGAATTTTACATTGAATAAAAAACTATGTGAATAAATTTGTGAATAAACAAGGCAAAATTCCATTATTAAAATTATTTTAAAATAAAAGGAAAAAATTAATTTTTTATGTAATTGATTGAATCAAGAGTTAAGTGGGAATAAGTTTTTTAAAAAAAATGAAATATTTAAAACATTATAAAATAGTTGCCGAAGAGGGGAAACTCGGTCAAATAACATTTAAATTATTTGACGTCGAGAGTTTCTGCGCTCTTTGTCCCGCCGAAAATGGATTCGGACACAAAGACAATGATTTTCATCGGCCAGGTCTACCAAACCTACCGATCCGAGAATGGACAACAGCTCTCGTTAGGGTCATAAAGGATGATTGTTTCGCTTCATTTTGTCGAAACGTGATTAAAGACGACGGCAAGAACTTAGGCAACCGTTGTGTTCAAAATTTTGTCGACACCAAGAGCCAGGCAATGTGATGAAAGTGAGATGTTTAACAACTTTGTACGGACTGGAAAATATCTTAAGTCGCACAACTTGATATATCAAAGAAAAGCGATTATAAAACCAACAATTATCTACCCTCTGTCCCTGAGAAGTTACAGAAACTTAGATTTGACACAATCTATCGCAAACAAATCAAGTATGGCAACCTTCAATAATAAGAAAATCCGCAACTATTGTAAGAAAAAATTTCCAAATACATTATTAAGTAACATTAATTGATTGATTCTTCTTAAGACCCAATTCCTTTTCAAGAGATGTGTCAATTTCTTCGTTATTTCTTTCCATTAAAGTTAAACATTTTAATATAGTTTATTATCAATATTTTTTTTAATTTATTCATATTCATAGTAAAAAGAAAGCATTTATATAACTTATTTCAAATGTATTTAAGACTGCTTAAGAAAGTTCGCAAATATATGGGAAATTATTTTCTAAATTTTTCAACTCATACCTCCTCAATTTGTTCCAATTGAGATAAATAAGTTGCATACAAAATATTTTTAGAATCTGCGCTTATTTAGAGGTCACCCAAACGATTCAAAATTCCAAAGAATAAAAGCATTGTAGTCATGATTTCTAAAAATATTGTACATACCGATTTTTTATATTGATTGTGTTATTTAGTCACGTAAATTTGTTCGTGAGAAATCGTTACGGTGAAAATTTGATATGTAATAGATTATTAAGATTTGTTCGATTTTTTTTTGAAATAGTCAAAGTTCAATGAATTTTTACATTGTGAAATTTGGAAATTTGGGAGTAAAATACATTGAATGTAAAAATTAGAGATTTAAAAGATAATGATAAGAGTGTACATGAAAATTTTTTGGATTAAATTCTGTGATTGAGATTATTATGATAGCAGAGTTGTGGTAAATTTTCTGAGTTTCATGTGAATTTGAATTTAGTCGAATTGTGAGCGAAATTTTCAGTGAGTGTTTTCTGAAAGGGTTAAAATAGTTCCATTATTAGAGGTTCGATAAAAAAATTTTGTTTCAATAAATTTGAGTGTGATTTTTTTTGAGAAAAAGTGTAACAATTTGGATTGGCTTTCTGAAAATTGATTGAAAAGATATTGACTTATTCGAATAATTTCGAATTGTAATTTGAAAAGGTCATTTTTAATTTGATTATGTTATGATGATAATTAAATTCCTAGCTTTATAGTGAGTGGGCGAGTTGAATCCTGTAAAGTAATTTGTCGAATTAAATTCAAATACAGATTTACTGCGTGTTCTGCAGTCATAATTTATTTTCTCGTCACAAGCTATCGCGGCAGGCTATGGCGATCAAATTGGGAGACGTGATCAGTCGGTACGACGGTACCGACGACTTCTCGGAGTTGATCGCCACATTCGAATGTTGGCCCGTCTCCAGAAGTTGGAGGACTTGGAATAAGTGATGCCGCTCTTTTTCTTTAGAGGAACGTTCGTCGTCTACGACAGCCTGGTGGATGATGTGAAACGGTAGTATCGGATGCTGGAACGTGCATTGGAAAAGGTGTTTTGCATTGATTGAGTCACGACATTCGAAGAATTATATCGCAGTAAATTAGCAGATAAAGAGCTTGTAGATGTTTCCGTGGCCGACGTAAATATGTTTAATAGACTCTAACGATAGCGATGAGTAGATAAAGAGAACCGTCATATTGTGGCTGCCGGATTCCGTCCAAAAGCAAATTAAGTCTGCCTACTCGTTGGGCGATCGCCATTTATCTGACATCATCGTGATGGCAACGAGCGATGATAAAGTCAGTTCCGTGCATGCAGGACAAGTTCAGGCCAAGTGATTCTCAGTGAATCACAGTGATTCTGGTAAAAGGGTGAATAACGGCGGGNGGGTGAAGGGGCAAGTTTTAATGATTATCGAAGAGAAAGAAAGTGTTTTAAGTGTAACAGCATGGGTAACATAGCTCGATTCTGTAGAATTGTAACTCGGAAGTGTTTCATTTGCGAAAATGAGAACCATGTGGCCAATCAGTTTCCACATAAGTGTTTAAAGCAACCAAAAACGAATGATGAAAAAGCAGATATGCGCAGCTACTTTTCTATATCATTATGCGTAGCTGCTGAGTTTAATGTCGGATTGAATAGTAGAATGGTGCTTATGTAAGTAGATTTCTGTAGCAGTAGATCGATTGTGATCCGGAGGTTGGTGAAATCATGCGTACATAGGGGAGCTAATGTAAATATTGCAATGCTAAATGGAGAGAGGTTCCAAAGCACAGAACTATGTGACCTAAATGTAAATGTTAAAGATATTGATATTTCGTTAATTTACGTGCATGTAGGAGTTGCCTGGGTGCGAGTTGCTCATAGTACTTGATGATATCAGAAAATTAAACAGGGTTTATATTCAAGTAGACGGAAGTGTAACGTTCAGAGCTGGGATGAAGTCATCAGGAGATATAATTTTTTTTAAAAGAAATAACTACTTAAGAATAATGGAAATGAGTTTATTTTGGCTTTGTGTTGTTTTGATTCGAATGAAACGGTGTTGAAACCTGATTCGCTTCTTTGATTGTGGAGTATTGATAGGACTGATACCTTTCCGATAAAATTTTTATTGACTATTCGGAAGTCTTTTATTACATAGATGAACCTATTATATTTCTTAAATATTATCCTTACAATAACATTTTTGGACAGTTCACATAATTGATTTGGTGCACTATCCCTCTTTTTGGTTGGTGATTTCTTACATAGTGTATTATTAATACTTGATTTTATGTGAGAAAGTGTTTAGATAGAATAATAAATATATACAAACCTTTCGTTTATGTTTGTAGATAAATATTTTGTTTCTTCTATTGTGAAGCGATAGAGGATGTGAGTTCAGAAACGTTAGTAACCGCAGATCAGTTGACGGACAACGGTAGGGGCTTATAGTGCATATCGAGCCTGTTGATGATTAAGCAGTTGAAAGGAGGTAACACTATATAAAACATTTCATTAGGTTACGATGTACAAAGTCGAACTGCCCAGCCTCCATCAGCCTAAATTTTCTTTACTTCTTTGTCATGGAGGCTGGATATCCATTTTCATTATAACCGCCGATCAGTCGATAACGGTAGGTGTTTATAGTGCCCGCCGAGACTGCTGACGATGTGATAGTTGGAATGAAAATATCACATCATAAACGTTTGCAATATCATTGTCGTTGGGAAAATTCAGTTCTCCAGTTTCCATCATTTTTTTTTAATTTTTTTGTTCTCTTTGTTACATAAACATTGAATAAACATGCCTATCGTCATTTTTTTTTCAGAAATGAATGAAAAGAAATTAATAGAAGACGACAGACTGCGTCAGGAAAATCACGTAGTATAGAGGAAATGTAAAGGTTTTGAGGTGTCTTACCCAAATAACGACAGAATATGAAGATCTTCAAAAAATATCAGTCCCCTAGGCTACTAATAAAAATGTATTTGATAAGTTACTCACTGTGCAACAGCAAGCCAAAGTACATCGAATGGAATTAGATGAGACGAGGATACAACAAAATGTCCTCAACTATCGAAAGAACATCTATGATCGAGTTCTCCACGAAAATCCGAAAATAATAATTGATTCAGTCAATAAAATCGAAAAACGTCAATTCAAGAAAATTAAAATGCATTATCATCTTCAAATTCGACCATACATGGGTCAATAACAAAAGAAAACATGATGACATCATTGAACATCGTCAGTTGAACAAGAAAATGTCGAGAACAGAAAAAAAACGAAAGACTAAGTAATACTAACAACCTCAAGCTGAGTTTGAAAAAATCCATAAATTTAGTTTTACGAATAACTTTGTCGAAGAGGATGTCAGCGAACACAAATTCCCATATCGCTCCAACCAAACGAGTATAATAAAATAACTTCATCATCTTCTTTGATCAATAAGGATAAAATAATCGAGAGGCAAGGACTGTTGGGTTTTGAAACTAAAAGTCAAGACCAAAAGGCAAAACTAGAGCAACTTCTGTATCCCTCAATTACTAGTCGTTATGAAGAGGAATACATAGATTTATCTGAATCTGGCGAATGATTTCTATGGGTGGATTATAATTGTTTCATTT
The DNA here is from genome assembly GCA_001938485.1 of Girardia tigrina. NCBI lineage: Eukaryota > Metazoa > Platyhelminthes > Tricladida > Dugesiidae > Girardia > Girardia tigrina. Next base: position 60,571 of record MQRK01212056.1, on the reverse strand, counting down.
CTGAATTTCTAACAAAATAGATATTTTATATGTTAAATAATAAATAAATATCATTGAGTTCATTCACGTTCTGCATTTTGAGTGTTTAAAAAAATATAGACAAGTAAATATATAAATAAAATGTTTAACATAATAATACACTGTGTATTATACACAAATAATGTTTCCATTCTGTGATCAATAATGGTAAAAAATCATCTCTTGTTAATTGATGAAAGAATAAACGTTTAAGATAATATTTGAACACGAATATAAAATCTTGATGAAAGTTAAAAACATTGTAGGCTTATATAACCATCTCATTTGAACTTGATTTACCCACAAAACGACAATTATAATATCTTTGTTTTTCTTTCGGAACCCGAAAGGTATCTAGCTTTACTCACTGGCGAAGTTATAGGGCAAGATGAGTCTAACTGGGTGCGATGTGAACCATTCACTAACATCAGGAGATATGTATTGGTGAGGTTCGCATTAAAATAATGATTTGGCAAAATATCAAATAAAAAGATTTTTAAAGAAAAATGAGAAAAGAAAATAATCAAAACCAACAGGTAGTTTCGATGTCGACTTAGATTAAGACAACGAAATATTTTTTTTGGTAAAGTAAATGTTCGATCAAAAAAGAAAAAGTAAACGTGGAGCAGCCTAAACTTATAAAACATATATGAGCGGAGTTTATTAGCACGATTGGTTGCCTAGAAAAGCATCTCATACCCTTTCGAGGAAAAAGTGATATTGGTGTTGTAGAGACCACAATTTAATATAAATTTACAATTCTAACCTTTCACCCAAATTTTCGTTAACATAAAAACCACTTTTAAACAACTAATTTTTTTGTACTCTTTTATTTATCAAAATCAAATCCAACTAATTATGGAATAAAGACACAAGATAATTTCTCTTTCTTTTTAACATGAAATAACTGAAAAAAATCATCAATCAATTTGCACTTTTTATTAAATTTTAACATTAGTATATATTCATCACTAGTAATAAAATTGGGAAGTGAGTCGAGAACAAGATAACAAATATTAATAATTATGTATATTCTTTATAAAAAAATGTCGAACACATTTTTTTTGTTTTAATAATCAGAAATAAATTTTTTTAAACTTCTTTCAACTGACTTTATTATGTTTTGCTCAAAATTCAACATATAAAAGCTACACAGCAATTTTTCGATTCTTCTTTCGGAACAAATAAATCATAACCGGTTAGTGATGACACGAGCATGATTCGTTCGTCCATTCCTCCAATTAGAGCTCTTACTGGCTCTAACCCTCGAACAACTTCGTTACCGTCCAATTGCAAGCAAAAAATAACTATCAAACCGACCGGACTGCACACAAACAAGCCTGGAGTTCACCCCATGAGAGTCGAGATTCATGACATGGACAAAGTGAGGATCCCCACTCCAAATAGACATGGTGGTGCCCTGTATTTCATTTTTCAAACGCCATCACACTCCAGTAAATTTCATACATCGTTTATCGATTTTGACTCCGACTTGATACAGGATCTGTTCCTCGAGAAGCTTCGAATTTGCTTTATATAAAATCATCCGCAGAGACAGTAATATCTCAATAAAAATATGAGAGAAATCGCAAAAACATATCTAAGTCTAGGCAAAGACATGAAGATCACCCTGAGTCGTCCCTGTTTATCCATCTCTAATTCAAGATCCATATGTTGTAATAACACATGCTTCAGTAATAAAATCGATTGTTAAGCAATTTAAGTTTATTTTGATTACTTTTCATCATATACCCCGTATAATACAATTTCGGTTTGCCTAAGCACTAGAGGTCTCAAACTAAAGCTATATGTATAAATAATATATTTCAAAATTTTCACCTAAATATGTGTACTTTAAAACTCCAGTTTTGATAAATAATTATATATATGAAATACTAACAGTAAAAAATAAGATTTTGGGACTAAATGGGTTAAAAAGAATTGTACTTCACTAAAAGCTTCAAAATTGTATTTTGGTGAAACAGGCAAATTAAAAAAATGTTAACTCTATTTCTATCAAAGTTGTCTTTTGATTCTTTTTAAAATTCTAAATTTTTACAGATTAATTTACTAATAATCATTTCCACAAATGTTTGCTGTTAAATGCAAAGGTGTCATCAGACACCTTTTTGTCGAAATAGGAATACATAGAATTGTGATAGAAATAGCTTTAATATACAAAATTATACTTTTACTACCTCTATTCTCAGACGAGTCTATTATATGTCTAAATCACAAAATTATACAGACAAAGCTAACCAAATAGTATGGTGAATGCAGAGATTTTGATAAACTTTACCTGTATCACAAAGGATTTAACAAAATAACAATATAAATGACTCAGTGAAGTAATACGTGAATGTTATTTATGAACAGCAAATAACTATACAAATAATTGAAATAACCATTTATCAAAGTCTTTGACAAAATTTTAGATAAATCGTACAACTTTGGATGTAAATCTAGAAACGTTTGAGGTTTACGTAGGTTATGATAAATTTTAAGAATATATCGAAATTCGATTGGAATCTTCGAAATATCTTCTGAGCTTTCTTTTTTAATTCTGCTTCTGTCATTTTAAATTGTTTTTATCTGTCTGAATTAATTATTTCATGTTTATTGATTTTTTTTAATTTAATTTGAATTTTAAATTTATCTTTTTTTATGATAAACGGCCTTTTTTAAACAAAAAATGTATGTTTGCCCCCTTCTTTTTCCTTTTAATTGGTCTTCAGCCAAGTTCATTTTCTCCTTGTTTAACTTTTCATTTCATTTGTCTTTTTCCGTTTTGAACATCACCAAAAAACAATAATAACAATAAAAAACAAATAATATCAAATTACAAGATTAGGAAAAAATATAAGCATTATTATAATATTATTATAGTATGGGAGAAATGCCTACAACAAAATAATTTAAAGGAAAGAATACCAATCGATGGAGACGAAACAGATACTGAGGACGATATATGTATCAAAATGTCAAAAGAGTGGCAGGACAAGATACATCTGAGAACGATGCACTTCGAAACATTCGCATTCAAATACAGAGATATTGTAAAATATCGCAAAGAACAATGGGCCAAAACAACATTCAAATACAAACAACGAAATGTTGTAATAGCCGAAAGGCTATTGGATGCTCTAGCTGAGTGTAAGCTGGAGATACCAGATTATGCCAGAAGTCGAAAACCATTCGGCTTAGCTGGCAACTTCGGAGTCCATACCAGATCAATGGAAACGCTATATTATATATTCTGCGCTCTCTACGAAAAACATACTAAAATGAATAGTATATATCTGTGGGGGCGCAGTAATGCCGGAAAAAGCATATGGCTAAATGTGCTTGTCAGAATGAAAAAAAGTTGGAGTGATATTGCCAATGCTAGCAATTTCGCTCTACAAAACCTAATGGACGCAGAAATATACGTCCAAGAAGAAGCACGTATCACAGACGATAACGTACAAGAATATCTCCTATTAATGGAAGGTAATCGATATTTAATAACTGATATTAAGAACAAAGAGAGTGAACGATTGGAGAAAAGACCAGAGGTGATAACAAGCAACATACCAGCAGAATTATACGTATCAGCGTATAGTGAGGTACTACACAATCGCAGTGCAATGGTTCACTTGACATAACAATTCGATACAATCATTGATAATAAACCGATAAAAATGACTGATGATGAATATAGAAATTAATAAAATTATAGAATCGCGTTATGTAGTTTTATTAAAGTTTATGTATATGTGACAAAATCGTTGTTTTATTGTTGAAAATAAATTATAGCTTTGTAATTGTTTTATTAAATAAATTTTATATATTTTTAGATGGCAGAACGATTCTATTACTTCAGCTTTTCGGTGAGCGACTACATCTGGAACAAAGCACCAGTGTTCTACAAGAAGGTTTTCAGCCTTCAAGATAATAATGAGCTCGTCTACATGATATATTTTCACAAGATTGGGCTAACAGGATTTCCACACAAATAATGCTTCGAGCAAATAAAGAATAAAATGTCGGAAGCCGCATTTAAATACAAATATAAAGTAAGATTGTGTAGATGTGTTACACCAGACGGTGTAGAGGCTGCTATAGAGTACGTAAAAAAACAGATATCGAGGATATAGAGCCAACTACTGAATTAAAACGTGGCATAGAAAGAATCATCGAGGGCGGTGATTTAGTAGAAGACGAAGGCGAAATAATCGAAACGGGTAGCAATCGTACAGCTACACGTATGAAACGAGAAAATTTGCTAAAGGAGCTATTTGCAGAACCCAATACGGACATTGTCATGTCAAAATTATTTGATACTGATATAGTATACTATGTCATTAATCATAAAGCAATCCGAGCAGCCCATGAGAGCAGAAAGCGAAAATATCCAGACGCTGAATTTAAGGTATTTAATCGTGAAAAAATTGATTTTCATGCAGAAAAGAAATTCACCATCGTGCTGTACGGCAAAACATCAACCGGAAAATCACAATGGACCAGAAGTCATTTCAAAAAAACTGTACTCGTGTCCGACAGAAGAGACTATACCAGAATAACGGACAAAACAGACGGCCTAATAATCGATGATGTACATTTAAATAAATGGAGTCAAAGCAACGTACTTCATTTGGTGGATTGGCGAGCTGATAGAACAATTAATGTCAAATACGGTTCAGCAAGTATTTAAACCCTAAAGACTGGAGATCAACACACGAATTTTATGGTCAACAATACAACACAAATGTCAAAAACGACAAAACACAAACTAACATAACTTCATTATGGCGAGGAGGCAATTTCATGTGCAGAAGAGCATACCCATATTTATCAGGCATAGGAGGACAAATAACGAACGTAATAGAAAATAATGAACCATGGGATACATACAGAACAATGAACTTCAACACAAAAGATAAGCACCAAAACCATCTTGGGTAAACGCACCCTTAAATAACGACAAATGGAATACAAATTACCAAAACTTCATGAACTGGAGCGAATGAACTTCATCAACGAATGCGAAAGAATACCAATGTTACTATTCAAAATATCCAATCAAGTAGGACAACACAGAAATGTAATAAGCCAAAGATGTCAAATAGAATATGATATCGAATATGACTTCACCTTCTATGGCAAAAAATATGAAACTTGAAACCTAGCTAAACGAACTAAATTATATGACCAAGAACCATATAACTGGGCATACAGACTAAAATCCAGCATACCATATGCAATACCCTTCTACCCTATGGAAAAAGGAACAGACTGGACAAAAGTAGCGACATTAGAACCAACTATGTTATTAGACAACATTTCAGGCACGAATGGAAAGATTTTAATAAACAGAATGAAATTTTGAAGAATAAAGAAGAAACAATTAAAAAAATGGGGGAAAGTTTGGAAGATAAAAGAAAAGAAATCATAAAAATTACAAGTGATTATCAGGAGAAATTAACTCAGTATCAAATAATACAAAAAGAATCGCAAAATGTGGATGCAAATGATACCCATACAATGCCTTGGTACAAAAATAACCAAAAAAATCAAAAAAGAATAAATAAAAAATAAACGTATGGTACAATTTGTTTATGGAAATTGGTGAGAGTTTGATATGTGCAAAAAATAAATTATTATATTAGCCCCCTTTTTATAGTAGAGCGTTTGGCTTTATTTAATTTAGATGTTATATTATGTGTTTTTGTTTGATTTGTTAATTGGTTTGTGTTGGCGGATCGAGGTTTCGGCAATGAGACCCGATCGTCTCGTGTTTCATCCTCAGCGGCCTAGTGCTGAAACATGTCGAAGGGAACACCGATCGCCGTTGGCGTTTGAACACTATTGTATGGGCCACCATCACGCGCGTGAATATCGCGTCCCGATAAACCGGATCTGTCCGCTCGCCTATCCGGTGATCTCAAGAATAGAACTTCCGTTAAGAGATTTGATTCATATGGGATAATCCAAAAGTCATTATCAATCGCTTTTTGAAATAATAGCATTGTTGATATTAGTATCACTTTAAAAAAGTTAGTTATAAAGGAATATAATTTAAAACATCTGAAATGTTTTATTGTGATTATGTAATTCCAGCAACTACAAATTATGATTTATTTCCACGACAAAAGTATGATTTAAACAATTGAGAATATTCAAACAAAATAATATGTCTCATTCTACAGATTATATAAACAACAAAATATTTGCATTCGATATTTTTAATACAAATTAACCCTTTCCAGCCCATTGTTGTCATATGGCAACATATTTGAAAAATTAAATTACTGTTAATCAAAATTTTATTTTTAATTACATTAAAAATTTTCCAATGTATGTCTGGATTTTTCTCAGCTCAAAAATTTCAGGGGTCGCAAATCCAATTAAGGCATTTTTTAATAATTAAAAATCAAAAAATTAAATTAAATATCACTTGGAAAAAAACTCTTAATTGGTTGCAGCTGCTGATACGATTTAGTGAACACTACAAATATATAAAAAATAAACCTAAAAAATGGGGTATAATAATCTAGATGTTTGTTTGCTAGATGTGGTTCCTCTGGTTTTATGTATGACTTTGAAATATATACTGGAAAAAGTACTATTGACAATAGTAACACTATTTTGGGAATTATTGGAGATATTGTTTTGAGATTATTAGAGACACTTCCTAAAAATAAACATTTCAAAGTATTTATGGACAACTGGTTTACATCCCATTTACTCATGGTAATGCTAAAAGAACAAGTATATTTGGTGACCAGCACGATACGAATCCATAGATTTCCTGGATGCTGCTTCCAAACAGAAAAAGAAATGAAGAAACTGAAAAGAGGTTCTAGCAATGTATCATATGGTACCAAAAATGACATTGTGTTAGTCAAATGGCTAGACAACAAATTTGTGCATTTAGCCAGTACGCAAGTTGGAGTTCAACCAGAAAGTACATCAAAACGATGGTCAGGTGCTACAAAATCATATATTGATATCGCATGTCCTGTCATAGTAAAATAATATAATAATTTTATTGGAGGAGTCGACTTGATGGACATGCTTGTTGAGTTATATAGAATAAATATTCGTGCCAAAAGATTTTATCTACGAATTGTCTTTCATATAAATGACAAAAGCGTCGTAAACGCATGGTTTTTATATCGAAGACATATGATGCAAACACAGAAAAAGTACACAACACTCCTTATTTTGCGCTCAAAAATAGCAAACAGTTTATTGCTGTGTAACAAACAAATTAACAAAAAAGGAAGAAGACCATCTGCGGAAATAGAAAACAAATCATTAAAAAAAAATTAAACACAATATTTCGCCTCGTCTTACTGAAGACGTTCGATTTGACCAATATGGGTATTGGCCAGTACATATAAAAAATAAAAACAGGTGTAAATATTGTAAATCTGGATATTCCCGAATAAAATGCTCAAAATGTAATACCTATTTATGTTTAAATGACAGAAAAAAAACTGTTTTGTAGAGTTTCATACTAATAAATAAATTTATAAAAAGTTAATTAATTTAATTAACTGAAAAAATAATGTTTTGGTTAAAAAAAGTCCTATTGAACCTGAACCGATATTTAGTCATATTTTCCCAATGTTGCCATTTGGCAACATAGTTATAATTTGTTTATTATTAAAAAATTTTACTACTTAAACATTCTATTGTGTTTCTATATCTACTAGAAACAAAACAACAATAAAAAATTTTTTTTTCAAAAATAATAATTTGGGCTGGAAAGGGTTAATTATGAATTTTATTGAGTGATGATTTTTAATGAGAAATGAAGATAGTTTAAATTATTTGTGGAAGGTCGCAAGAAAACGAGTTTGTATTAATTAGTGGCCACTACAATTTATATAAAAATTTTGTTTCTACATTTAATGAACATATAATTGTTTGTTTGTAGTAGAACATTATATATGCTATGAAAATTGTCTGAATTTTCGTTTTGCAATGCTTCATATATTTTTCTTATTTCAACACATTGCTTTTGTCATTAAATTCGGAATAAATAATATTAAATTTTCTTTGTTTAATGTCTTTGTATCATTAGACGCTTTAATATGCATTTATATATTTTTTTAAGTGTTTTTACGAGATAAGCTGTCAGAATTATTTTTATATTCAAATACTTAGAAAAGAAATGCATTGTTTTTTGTTTATATTTTTACAAAAAATCAATTGTTTCCTTTCAAATTAGTTACTATTTTTATTTATAAAAAATATTATTATATTTATTTAAAAAATGAAATATTAAATATATATAAGATTATTTTTATATAAGGACCTGCAAAAAATTTTGTTTTTATCTTAAGATTAAATTTAAAATTTCATACCAAGATTTTTCTAAAGTAAATTTTCTAAGTTAGACCCTTAAGAAGACTGAAACCGCAAGTGCCACTGACGTGGAAAAAATTAAATAATGAATATGAGGTCAGCAACGATTTTGACAATATTCTAAATCAATATTGGATGCCAAGATCAAAGTCGAGTTTAAAAATTTTACAAGTCACCTCCAGAGTGTCATTAAAGTACCATTGGAGACTATATTTAGGCTCTGTTATGGTTTACTAACACTTAGTATAATTGTACATGTGATTTTCACAAATAAATATTTTATATTGTATGATTTTTAGATGTTATTTCCATAATATTTTTTTCATAGTAGTTTTATTATCATTCATAAAAACGATTTTTTTGACGGCCACTATTTAAAAAAACTTAAATTCCAACATCGACCAAGATATGACTCAATATGGATCCATATACAGGACAACTGGATTGCGGTATGTGAAAGCAATCAGGTTAATGAGAGTACACCCCCAAAAATAGATTGACAATTGAAAGAACAAAGAATGAAACTGGAAATTTTGAAGCGAGTGACATGATGGACAGTTGGGAGTGTACCGATTTTCTGTATATACAGCACGATGTGATTTTGTGGTACTTTTTAGTTTTCTGTAAAGTCATCAAATGCAACTTCCCCGTAAGTATAAATATAGTAATAGAATGAATCAAGGGTCAATACATCATATCCGGAATAATCATAAAAGATGTTCACATTGAACCGAATGGACATAGCTTGCAGGAAATCAGTCAGCAGAACCAGATCAACGGCGTTGCCATGACTGAACAGTGCCGAAATGCATTCTATATTTCTCCGTTTTTTAATTCCTATAACCAATACAACGCAAATTTTCCAAAATCGACCTTTTATTGGTCTCATGACAATCAAATGTGACTCTCAACAAATTCACACTCTTCGAAAATATGCTGTTTCTCATCCTTCGAATCGTTTTTTGTCGAATCATTTATTTATAACCAAAATTATACTTTGTGAAATTATTTCTCTTTTACTTTCAAAAAGAAAATCTCTGAGTCTGATCGAGTATCGATGTTTAAATTGATCACCTGCACATAATTGTCTGCATCTTCGCAATACATATCGATGCACTTATCGTTCTCAGTAGCATAATTGACCCCACAGTTGTCAAGAATTTCCAGATCATTTTTCAACAGTCAAAATTTCTGTATTGGCTAATACATATACAAACAAACGAATCATTCAAACACGGTTCATTTTCTTTGCATCCTATACTACTTATTGCAAAGATACCCAGTGCTTGTAGTAAAATAAATATTATCAATTAATTAAAGCTGGTTTACTGATTAACCTACTTTCCAATCAATGAACTTTCATTATGTAAAATTTAGTACAATTAAAATACAACACGAAATACAGTTACAACAAGAGTAGACAGGATAAAGGAGTTCAATTAAGAATCACAGGGAACAGTAAAAAGTATCCAATAACAAAACTGGTAAATTATTAACGCAACGTTAAAAAGATATTTCGATCTAATTTGCTGATTATAAGTGCTTTGATATTATCTCTAGAAATTGGTTAATTGGAATTGTAGATATGTGGAATTATTAGAGTGTAAAGGATTGTGAGTATTTTGCAAGAAATTTCAATCACAATTGCAGTTGATAATTTTAGTTGTATAATTATGAATTGATTGTAAATTTCCAAAAAATAGATTAGGTCGTCCCAACAAATAACTTAGGACTTCGTTTCTTTTTCTTTGTAATAATTATAATCAACTTCAATACAATCTCAATAATTACATTTTATTAATATTTAATAATATTTTATTAATATTTATTAATTTTTTAATCATATATAGTTAAGCTTTATTCTTTTTGGATTACTTGATAGTTTGAAGTGACCACTGAATGATGATCATCCGTCGACAAAAAAGTAAATAAATAGATAAAAGAGATACAGTATATTTTAATATCAATATAAATTTTTCTTTTAATATAAATAATATACAACAAATATAAATATAATACAGAAAAAAGGAGTACATTCAGCACACTTATGAAACAAGAAGTTTTCCGATAGATCCTTTCGAGCAACGCATTTACTATAGCGTTCTTTAAATTTTATATTTTCTCGAACATTACATATTGCATATTTTATTCTTTCGATCATTAGAAGATTTATTTTTAAATTTTTAAAAATCTATATTTGGAATTATTTTTAAAAAGATCTTTCAATTACTTGTTTTTATTATGTAACTTTTACAATTACATAACTTGTTTTTTCTAATAGATTCAAAAATTCGTCATATAAAAAAGTGAACCTCATTTTATTGTCTTTATTAAAAAGTAAAACAGGGTTGATATCCGAAATAACTTAAAAATTAAACAAGTTATTCAAATTAATTTTTTTGCAACTTTATTTTTTTAAATAATAAAATATTTTTTTCTTTTAAATCCTGTTCATATCTCTCAAACAAAGTTTATCTAAAAACGATTGTAAAAGAGACGAAAAAGACAAAATTACATTCAAAATATCATCAATAAAACAAAAGACCAAGCCGCTGGACCTCACTGTACAAGAGCATCTAACCTTAGGAAAATCAATATCACTCTAATAATCATCACATGACTCAAAGAAACATTTGAAACTGGTAAAGTCCCGATAGCATAGAAATTTGCAGCAAAATATATAAAGAAGTCCTACTTACCATTTCATGGATATTCATTACCGAATCTGCTACAATAGTTAAAATAATAATTGCCAGTCACTTTTTCATATGCTGGATGGAAACATGAAAAGAGTTGCATCTCCAATCGCTAGAAATGCTTAGGCCTTTTTCGACGGTTGTCATGGTCAGAACGATATAGTAAACGTCATTGTTGACAATGTGAAACGCCGTAACAAACGCTATCGTAGAGACCGAACAGTCTGAAACAACAAGCCTTCATATTCTTCAGTAATATGAAATATGCTTATGACATCACACAACTATTAATTCGCAAAATTCTAGAAAGACATGAAATGCAACCAAAAACAATGGACTTCATTGAAGGTATGAAAACAATAATACACATGTTAAATTGAAAGGAATTTTATTGGTATCATAAGTGTAGTGGGAATTTCTTCACTCTTTCATTTATCATTCATTTCTTTTATACTTTCTTCATATGACTCGTAATTTTTTTATTGTTTATCATCTATGTGATTTGTGTATTTATTTATCAGATGTCAGTCTATACTGGGCGTGTTATACTTTTATTTCTTTATTCTTTGTATGTGTCTCTGATTTCAGGATTATTTATTTATTTATACTTATTTATTTATTATTTTTTATTTTTCTTATTCATTTATCAACGTTAGAAAATTACATTTCGTCAATTTAAGAAATTTTAGTCAGAGCGAAATTGGATCTATCCGTAAAAGAATAATGAAAGAAAAAGAAAAAAAGGAACCTAATTATTTTTTATTATTATCGTCGTAAATGGTAATAATAATTATCATGATAATAATTTCAAATTAAAATTTGAAATTTGCAAATCGATAAATTTATATATCGATTTAGTCATAAATAATTTTATGATTTAGAATTTTAGAGTCTCAAACTCTGTCTTATCAAGCTATTTTGATACCTTATTTATCTAAAGAAATAACTGAAAGAAAGTAAACCATATCTATATCCTACTATTTACGAAAAAATTTCCTGATCCCAACATCGACAACTTTGACTCTAACATTTGATCCTTCGCTGACAATTAATTTTGTAATTACAAGTGGTAATTATTATACTGAGTTGCTGTGTTATGACGTTATTAAAAGTTTTATTAACAATTTTGATTATTTTTAGAGTTATTTTTTGTAAAGTTACTAAACTTACCTAATAGCTTCGACATTCGGTCAGTTTAGTACGTACATTCTTTTTATACTTCATAACTAATTTATCGGATAAAACCTCCAATTTCTTCTTTGTTTTGTTCAGAGGATAAATTGGGAGTTTTACAATAAGGATAAATAAAGGAATAAAAGAAAGATGTCGCTTTCCAACCATCTTATTTTGCATTTTCGACAAAGAACTTTGTGGTAACCTGTACAATAACTTTCCAAACTGTGAATATCGACTTTGATGAAGCACAACTAAAAACCTAAAAAAAACTTCAAACAAGTTATATAAAATGAAACTACAGAATAAATATTACTTGACTTTAATAATTATTACAGAACTTGTATAATTCTTTTTTTCCTTACCATTTTTAAAATTTTTTAGCTATATTTATATCTATAATAAAATCTGATATCATTATTTGAGTTTAAAGAAAGCGATACAACCAAAGCTTGATTTTCAATAAATATTCGAAAAAAACAATTGTTGAAAGTAGACTTCTAATGTATATGCTAATTATTAGAACATTTTTATAATCATTTAAAAAAAAATTACATTTTTGAGAGCGGTGGCGGAAGTATCAATTGAACAAAGTATTTGACCCTATCCAACCAATTTTAAAGATCGAAAACTACCCTAAGTTCTTGTCTATAAGCCGCGGCTTATCTAAAAAAAATCATTCTGAAATTCTAAGAAACAGTATCGGCTTATACATAAGTACGGCTTATACACAAAATATATAAATGAAAAAGTTATGCGTTTTTAAAAAAATCTTTGTCAACTAAAAATTTTTTTTAGAATATATATAATTTTGAGAAACCGGTTTATACACGAGTCCGGCTTATAGACAAGAACTTAGGGTAATACAATCTCGTCAGCAAATATCTAACTTATGGATAATATAAATTCATCAACTCAAGAATACTAAGCATTTTTGGCTTTTTTTATTTTTTTAATACTATTGTAATGACAAATGGTTCATATGATTATTAAATTGTCGAATTTTTAATTCAATTTCTCTGGATCTAAAAATCTATTAATTTCCTTGATGGAATTGGAATTGAAATTTATATGATTTTATGAATTATTAATTTTTTTGTCTTCATTTCAATGCTGGTAGTAAAAAATTAATTAGTTTCTAATAATATTTAAAATATTTTATTACAAGAAGAAATTAATTCAGAATTTCAGAATTGTTTAAGCTTAGTCAGCGAAATCTAAAAGAAACAACGACAAAAAATTTTAAATACCGGTATCAGTTGTTACTAAAGTTAAAAACTACTGAAAATGAAAAGTTATTTATTCCTAACAATTCATTTCGGGCTATTATTATTATTGTTGTAAGTTCTGGATTTGATTATAATATTGGAAGACGATTTGTATCGATCGATATTATTTTTTAGTACAATTGTCTTTGTGCTACAAAAATATTAATCTTTTCACATTGATCACGATCAACTAACGACGATAATATGGAGGATCCACTACCTCTAGTAGATTTTAATACAAAATTTTTGGTCAAGGTATTATACTTAATTTAATCCAGTGTGCAAATAATTTAATCTGTATAAATATTTGAAAAATGACGATAAAGAATTTTTAAAAAAACAAAAAATTTTCGTCAGAATATATTGTTATTAATTTCGACGGATCAACCGTCATCATCAGACTGAATTAACAATGATATACTCGCGTTTACATATCAAAACGGAATCAGGACTTTTCTTTAAAATATATTAAAATAAAATATATTTTTTATAAAATATATTCTTTAATTGTTTCCAAAAAAAATCAAAAAAAATTCTGCGCCAAAAAAACGACACCAAAAAGACTGGTTCCAAATTTTATTAAATAAAAAAATCCGTCGCCAAAAAGTCGCGTACCCATCAAAACAATGTTTATGAAATCATGTGTAATTGTGTTGTAAATAAAACTCGTAAATTATAACGATTCCCCAAAAAACAATCTCATCAAATAAATGATGTTTATTAACATTATTTCTCCTTAATTCGCAACATAAATCTATAGTTTCATAAAGAAGAAAGTAAATTATATTTTATATTTTATAAAGAAGAAAGTAAAAGCTTCAGTTTTAAATCTAGATATTTAGCGATTCTATACTGGGAAGTGTTAATCATTGAAATTACTGGTCTCATAGGAATTCCGTCTTTATGAACTTTTGGGAGTCCATAAAGATTAGTACGTTGAGAATCTACCGAATGCAATTTATATTCAAGATCACTGTGTGAATTAACGAAATTTTACGATCTTTTACCAATTTTTCAAAATTAATATTAATCAAGTGGCAGTTTTTTTGAGGCCATATAAGTATTGTGGAAATGGAGTATTGAACATCGATTCGAAGAATTCGAATAGTCACAATGTATCATTAAAAGATAGGTCGAAGAAAATTGTGTCCATATCCTGCTAGAAATTTAATTTTGTAATAAAGGTTCTAGACAAAATACTTTTTATTATTTTGTTGAATTTAATTGTTTTTTATGTAATTAATAAATAGGGATAATTAGAGGCTAATCAAAACTTTGTTGTTTTTGCATTCATGTAGTATTCATGTATCATTGAAATAGCTTTTTTTTAATTAAGTCATGTAGTCATTTGAATTACTCAATATGATTCAATTTCAGTATAATCAGACCACTGAAAGTAGTCAAAAATCGTCTCTCAAATTTGTCTCTCATAAATTTTTAAACAATAAATTTTTAAACTTTGTAAAAACTAGCAAATAAAAAATTCTTCTTTTCAAAACTATGCTTTAATGGTATTTTGTCTAGAACCTTTATTACAAAATTAAATTTCTAGTAGGATATGGACACAATTTTCTTCGACCTATCTTTTAATGATACATTGTGACTATTCAAATTGGTTATCTTATTATCGGAGTAACAGTTGAGAGAGAATTCTTTGATTGATTATTACTTCCTTTAATTCATAAAAGAATTGTCTTTTTAAAATTGGTTTAATAACGTGATTAAATATTATTTTAAAAGTCATCAGTCAAATTTTGGTATTCTGTTTAATCGTATTTCTTCAAAAACCCCGATTTCACAGTTGTATTCCAACTTAACTAACATACCATAATCACAGAACAATTTTAGGTTACCATAACTTAATTATTATTTATGTTCTTCGGTAACTTGGTTAGAAACACATCACAAGTGGAATCCATGTTTTTTACCACACGTAATAAAATGATTAAATTAAAAAAAGAATAATGAAAATCCCAGTCACGTATTTTATTTCTCCATTCTTTTTAAATGTTCCTAATGTACATCCACAAAATTCATCTTATCAAATAATGCATTAAAACAAACGTATTTATTACCCATGTTTTTGGTAATTTATTAATTTCTTTTTTAATTGTTTAATTTATTTTTTTAATTGTTTAATTTATTTTTTTCTAATAGATTAGTTATTATTATATAACTAAAACGTTTATAGGCGGCAAGCCGCCCGTGAAAAATATTAAAAATCTAGAAAATTTTTTAATTTTTGAAACAATTAACTTGAAAAAAATTCTAATATAAATTCACTTGATTTTGCTTGTTTTCATTAAAAAATTGTAAATTCGGAGTTTGTACATTAGTACGCTTGAGTAATCTGCATCAATTACGCGAATAAATTCATTTATAAATAAATTTTGTTTCTGAAAGTGACTGTCAAGTGTCAAAACTGACTTCCAGCAAAAGAAGTACCTATTTCCGACGTCGAAACTAACTTCCAGGATAGGAAGTGCCTTTTCCATTTAACAATAAAGGCAGTTGATGCAAACATGAATGAATGCATTGGTAGTAATGAAAAAAGTTCATTATTTAGGAGTTGATGATAGTAAACTTTGAGTGTGATCGACAAACCAACAAAAATTTTAGTAAAATAATTAATAGTATTTAATAATTTTCAATTTAAAACTAAATTGATACAATCTTTATTTTCAGTTGTGATATTCAACATTTGATCTTTCTATTTATTTAATTTTAATAATATATATATATATATATATATATATATATATATAAAAAGAATTGGCAACAAAGTAT
>MQRK01212056.1:24012-36533 GCA_001938485.1 Girardia tigrina | reverse complement strand
GCCGTAATGGCGAAACATGTTTTGGGAAATAAAAAACTTTTAAAATGGCGTCTATTATTTTTATTTTTTACAAATAAATTGCCATTAAATCTTAATGTTATATATATATATATATATGTGTGTGTGTGTGTAAATATAAATTTATATTAATCACTTATCTATTTCAATACTTAATTGTAGTATCACAATTCAATTTATAACTGATCAGTTAGAATAATCGATTTTACAATAAATACTATTTCAAATCATGAAATGGTATACTTGCTTTTTACCATTCCTCAATCCAATCGAGGCATTTTTGGGAATTTGAAGAGGTTCATCAGGACAGAAATGACGAATTACCTGTATCTCCTGGCCATCGTTCACCAAAACAGAATAGCCACATTAACGGAGAAGATATTACTTTTAGCGGTCAAAGAGGACTACAGGGAAATATGGAATTATTATCGTCATAAAAAGAAATTCTTGTCTCTTTCGGATTAAGAATTTAAAAAAGAAGAAAAAAAAGTATTTTTTATAATTATTTTTGTATAAAAATAAAAAAAATATAATAATAGATATGGGTTTGCTTTTGTAAAAAACTTTTTTGTTTGTCGAAAATATTTTTTCTGGGAAATTCTACAATTTTTTAATAATAACAATTTGTTTTAATAATATTGGCAAGAATCATTGACTATTTTGAACTTTGTATAAATCTGTTAATCAATTTGTGAATCTGTGAATCGATTTGTAAATCTGTGAATCAATATAGAAATTTTGTGTTTTCACAAAAAATATTCTATTGAATTTAAAAATAAAAAGTCAAATGCTAAAAATAATAGAAAAGAGTTCGAATCTCGACAAAATTTCCGTTCAAAAAGAAACGAATTGCAGTAAATTTATCTGCTCGAAATATGGGACGTTTTCTACCGTCCGCCGATCCTAATTCGAATCCCATTTCCACAATAACTATAGGGACTTCAATCGACTCAAAGGCGTTTATTTCGACTCGAATTTCGATTTTCATGGATATCTGAACACATCAAATCTTAGTTCGACGAAAATCGCCGCTCGACGAATATTTGCAACTTGTGTAACGTCTTCATAGAAATGAACAGCCAAAAATCGATCGTGAATCATTTAATCGATCGTAATAACAACGAACTCGTTTATACATTAACTAACATATCATTTTCCTTTACTCACGGACGGCCACATCCGAAAACCATTCGAGTTAACAATAACTAAAAGAAAAATAAAAAATTTCATCATTAATAATTTTTATTATTTCATAAACTCTTATCATTAATAATTTTTAATCCACATAACTGTTAAATGTAGCACTCAATAAATTATGTTTTATCTGATATGATTACTTATACTAGACGCTAATTACTTATTACTAGATTATGTAATAAAAATAATAAATATTTTTTAAATACTTTATTTCTTTATACTAAACAAAACAAAATAAAGAAAGCAGATAAAAATGTAGTCAATTAACAATAAAATAATAAACTAATCTGGTTGGTCTTGGTAAAGAAATGAATCAAAATAACACCTTGAATTTAATTGAATGATGTAATAATAGATGGTAATCGATGTATAACTCTGGTAAATGGTGGAAAAATTCTCTAATAAAACTGGATTTTTATTAATATAATTGGTATACCAAATGACAAGAAATTAGATACGATCCGAAAAATTTGTTAAGAAATTGGTTATATTGGCGAAAATGACGAATGATTTAATAATTTTTTGAAATGTGCGCAAATCTTCGCTTTTATTTTTCTTAGTTTTCGTACATTATCATTTTTAACAAATGTAAATTATTTTTTTAAATCTTGTTTTTTTTTTAAATTGTAAAATAAGATCCGATTAGGACGACTGACGAAAATTAAATTTTACAATCAATTTCTTAGAAAATTGTATAAAAATTTTGAAAATGTTTTTTATACAATTTCATTATTTCTTGTTGGAACAATTTTTAAAAATAAAAATGTTGATGGATTAAACTCGACAAGAAATTCTGAAATTAAACTAAAGTTTCTACTTGGATATAATTTCTAAAATTGGATATAATTTTTAAATACAATGATAAATTCATTGTTTGAATAATATGAAAATTAAATTCGTGGGAATTGAATTTCCCGTTTCCTTATATATTAAAACCAAAAAATTCGCAGCATCCACATATACGGTAATTAATTCAGTTATACGAATTATTATTTTTTATTTATCATTTTTCAAAATGAATCAATTTCTCAATTTCTAATTTTATCGATTGATTTTCTGCCGATAATAATTCTTCGCATTTCTCCAATTTCACACCCGACGCGCCGATAGTGAGATCGGGGATGTTGTATTTGTCCCGGTAGTGATTGTTCGAGAGGACGTGATCGGCGGGTGGACGTTCTGTGTTATGTTCGCTTCGATTCTCTGGCTCAAATAATTACTCAAATCTTTGCCTTGTTTATGTGCGATAATCGGCCATTTATCAATTATCTACAGGAATTCTTGATATTGTCTATTCATTTGGCGATTATAATGATGTAATATCGATCTAACACGATCAATATCGACTACAGTGGAAAATAAACATCTCAATGGAAAGACAACGTAATGAATAGTCTTCCATTGAGATAAAAAAGAAAAACAAAATATAGGAAGAATAAATATTTTTATATTTATAATTTAAAGTAAATAAATATATGATAGTAGAAAAAATAATCATTTTGTTTTTGTAAAATTATTATTATTAAATTAATTATCAAAATTAATTAAATTAATTATTATTATTAATTATTAAATTATTACTACAATAACCACTGTTCATATAGAAAGAACAGAAAAACTTGTTTTTATATGAAAAAAAATTTTGAATTAATAATAAAAAAATATGCCCAACTTACGTTATTGTACCAAAACTATATCTATGCGACATCATTTATTCCTTATTGATATAAGACGGTTTCCATGCAATCTCTTTGGTCAACATTCGATTGATCAATCGTTATCTTACTCTTCCAATAGTGACAGACCGGAGCTCAGGACGTCAAGCGGGTAAGATGGAGATCTGCACTTTACTTTTATAACGCCATCGATCACTGGCAGTGTTCATGAAATGATAATCTGCAGAATTCCTGAATCACACACCGACTAACACACTCGTGGAATTTGTCAGACTCATTCCCACCATTTTATGTTCGCTCATTCATAAAATCAATGAGAGAGCAGTGTTGATCTCGACTTTCAATAGTCCGTTTATTTATAATATTATAACTATTTGGTAAAAGCAACGAATATTAATAAAAAAAATAAAAAAAACCAAGAATGAATACTTGTATTATTTTTAATGTGATTATGAAGATTATTATTTTATTTTTATCTATTTATTTTTATTTTATTTTGTCTTTGATTTGTCGCAATCTTATCTTTGTATTTATTCAGTTTTTTAGATTATGTATTTATCTTTATGATCTTAGATGCATAGTTTATTTATTCATTTGTTAATTATTATTTTTTTTATTTTTATGGTTAAAAGATAATAAGAGGTCTCTAGTTTTAAAGGGGATCAATTAAATATAAAGATCTCTAAATAAAAGTAAAGTAAATAAAATAATATATATATATATAATTCTTACATTCATGATTATTATTAAGATGTAAAAATTTGAATTTAAAAAAATCAATAAATGAATCATTATCACTATGGAATAATCATAATTAATAAAAGTTATTATGATAATTATTTTATCTAATGTTGTAATTCTAAATTTGACATATTGTGAGACATTATTTTATCTGAACTTGTGAGAGATTTTATCCTGCCTATGTGATTGAATAAATAAAGACAAAATTTGTCCATCACTATTGCCTTGATAACTGAATATCCTAACAAAGTTGAAAGAAATTAAAAGTTTGTAAATCCTTAAATTGAACTGTGTTCACGAAGATCTATTAAGTATTTTTTACATACTGTAATTATCTGGTTACAGCGTATTGCATATAGTTTGCCGAGGTTAATTTCATATACATTAATTATAATATTAGCTATACAGTTTCGGTTTTATTACATTCCTATAAATAATTCTCAGAAAATATTCTTTGATTAATTTTTATTTGAGTTCATCAAAGAATATTTTCTTATACGGTAATTATTTTTTGAGTATAGTTCAGAAGAATATTCTTTGATTATAATTGAATCATATAGTTAAACTTTAATTATTTAATGTCATAGCCCATTATTTTAGAACTATATCAGTTATATTATATCCCCAATCTCCGGAATTCAGATTTAACATTGAGGAATAAATATGAAGATGTAAATAAATGTATTTTAATAAATAATAAATAAAAATGTTATTATTAATTCAAAGAGAAATCCAAAAATCTCATAAAAATTCAAAAAGTAAATAATATTGGTATCAATTTGCAGTTACCTGCAAGCAATTGTATTTTACAATTTCCAATTTAGATTATAAATTATTAATACCACAATAATAACGCTAATCATAATTGACTCAATTTTACAAAAGAAATTATTTATATATACAAATTAAATTAAAGTGAAATTATAGAATATCAAGCCTGATTTACGGATCCATTGTCAACGAATATGTAAATACTGTTCAATTTAAATAGTTTGCCAAGTTGCATTAGTAAAACAAGGTTAAATAAAATACTTTCATTTCTGGAATATTTTTTTCATAAAAAATGATGTTGAAATGTATTAAAATATTTTAAATGAATATTAGTTAAAATATTTGTTTAATACTAATATATTTATACCATTCTTTTATTAGCGAATTTTTTATAAATATATATGCCATAAATTGGTAAAACGATTTTTTACAAACTTTCCGTGGTCCGATCGGGCTGAAATTTTCGGTATTTTTATAATAAATACTCTTAAATAATGATATTTAATTACAATTTTACACCTAGGTTTAAAATAAAAATCATTAAACTTATTCTAGAAATTTAGATAAAAGTGAGACACTTAGTATCTTCACTAATTAGTTTAATAGTGTATAGAAGATATATGATTTTAAAATATATAAATTATATCGTTCGTGCTCTTTTTTAATTTTTTTGCTGCTTTCTGTCGCTCTTTTTATGCTAGCCAAATTCTCGCGTTCAATCAGTTAGGATTTTAATCAAGCTGGTTCGCACCTGATCAACTGTTTCCGTTTTAATATTACTTTTATTTAATATATTTTTCTTTCACAAAAATAATAATAAATACTTTTCTCAGCGCGCAATATATTATTTAACTGTTCTAACTCTTATCTTCTACTTTTTAATTATTTTTTACCTTATAATTTTTCTTATTTTAATTAATAATTAAGTTTTCGTTTTATTAGGTTCTTTTTCTTTTCTTCCTTCGTCTCATTCGCGACCTCTTTATATGCCCTTCTTTTAAATTTAAATTAATCTTATTTATCTTTTAAATTCTTTTATTTACACTTTCTATATAATGTTCTTTGAATTTTATTCTAATTTTTCCAGATTTTATTTTTATTATTTATATATACTCCATATTTACTTTGATAAAAAAGATAAACATTTTGTTTTACCAAATTAATTAAACGAATACTTTTAAAAAATTTTCTTATTATTATGTACACTCAACATGCATGTGTAATGGGCAATTATGCAATATATTAAATAAAATGAATCGAAAAATTTAAACAAAGTGTTGGAGAACCCCATGTAACCATTGGTTTTAATTATTGGATGAAGGTGTCCTGTGAATAAGATCTTTTGATTCAAAAATCACTGGGGATCAAGTTGAAGAGCTCTCAGTATTATTTAGAGATTTTAAAAGAACAACAAAGAATTACGCTGGAAGTATTTTGAGTTCTCAACGCTGCTTATGAGTTATGATCTCACAAAGAACATAAAACTATCTCTTTTCGATACAATCGATGAATATGCTGCTTAAGTTTTGAAATTAACGAAGAAAGTTCAGAATTTATAACATGTAACATTTTAGCAGGCTTGTCGGGGCATTGAAGTTGTGAGGAATATTTGGTGTGTGGATATTTTTGTATAGTGTTTGCATGTTGTATGTTGATTTGGGATTGTGCCTCTCCTAACTAGATGGATTATCAATATTTAATTTCTTATAATCTGAAACTAATTTATTTAAATTTAGATTTAATATTCAAATTTTTATTATTGCAACTTTTAAATAATTTTATTGATTTTATTTTTGTAAATTTTTAAATAATTAAAATCAAATTAATGTTTTAAATGACTATAACCATATTTTATTTCAGCCAATAAAATTTAAATTAAATATTTTTAAATAAAATAATCTTCTCAAGTATAGTTCAGATTATAATGAGAGATATTAAAAATTGTTTGATGGATCTAAGTGAAAGCAATATTATTGATCATCATAATGATGATAAGAAATGTGAATGTAATAAATGTTCTGTCAAATGTGTGAGTTCTCTTAACAGGAGTAATTTACTTTATTTTATGAAAAATGAGTTGGGGAATGTAAATAAAAACATTTTTTATTGAAGTAGTAAATTCAATATTCACTTATTCAATTGTCATATAAAAGTAACAGCCGACAGAACATTTGAATATTTTAAAAAATATATTCATTCTGTTTTAAATAAAAATTCATATCCGATTTATTTGGAATACCAGATTACAGAAAAAAGAAAATTGAAATTTTATGTTCGCCATTTGTTTCTCGCTAATCTTTTTAGTATAGAATCTGTTTAAATTAGAGATATTTGGGTTTTGAGTGCTAATAGTGTTTTATTCAGATTAGCTAGACAATTTTTTATCATCATATAGTGTTTCTTTGAGATCAAGATGGAAACATTCTATCTTCAAGTTTCTTTGTGGTCATTAGGTCATTGCATTACTTTTAGTTACTGATTATTTCACTGCACAAAATTTTAAAAGGAATTCCGAAATATTACACTTGTTAGGTTTCGATTTGGTTAAATTTTAAACTAGCAAGTTGATAGCAAATCAATAAAAAATTTTTAAGTATAAGTAAAATAACCAACTAAACTAGAGTTTAAAACTAAACGGTAAATTAAGTGCAAAAAGAAGAATGTAATAAAAGGATCACATAAAAAGTATATAGGTAAGTAGAGAGTTAACTAAATGCATTATAATCTCCAGACACTGATTATCGGTACGCAGAAACTGATCTGTCGGATTTATTAAAGGTGCATCCGGAAAAATAAAAGTCAGTTTAAATTGGATGGGAATTCCGTTGGAAATAAGTTTTTATTTTTCATGTTTATAGAATAGCTGTTTGGCTTGAAATAGATTGAAAATTTGTTATAGTTATTTGTCTTGAAATAGCTGGAAAGAATTGTAACAACACATTTAAATAACCGGTTAGAATTTTTCGAACATTTTCATTAACTTCCAACAATTTCGAAAGTGATTATTAATTAAGCTTTTTTTAAATTTCATAATTGATTGGTTATGTATTTTTAATTAATAAATTTGATCTTTAATTACATAAATGTCTTCTTTCTTGCCTTCTTTTGTCTATCTTTCTACTTTCTGGAGCGGCAGAGTAATGAAAGGTTCTCAGTAAAAAATAGGTAAAAAGATTGAAAATTTAAATGGGTATCTGGACAACCTTATTGAGCATGTTTAGATGTGTTGCGATAGAATTCAAATTAATAAAAAATCTGATTGTGGAGGGTGACGATCCTGACTTCGATCGATCCCCAGGTCACATTATCGAGCATGGATTCGTCAACGCCGGACTGACTGGCGTTCTCAAACCATCGTAGTTCAGCGGTCTCTCATTTTTCGGATTACCGATATTATGTAAAATATATTACTCTCATATTATGAAAAATAACTAAATAAATTTTAAAATTATAAGAATAAGTGAAAATTCGTTTAAATAACGCAATATAATATGTTTTATGTTCGTAAAAGTATTTCAAGGACAAATGACATTTCCATTTGGTTAAATAACACAGAATCCTTTGTTTCGTCCAGCCATCTCCCTGCTTTATCCGATGTACCATAAAAAATGATACCTTCAGTGCCAGTGCTTTTTGAGCCAAAGTGGTAATTTTGAAAATAATTTTCTTCTCTCTTCCGCTCTGCTCAATGCGCAAATCACCGGTTTGGTTTCGAGATTTGATGGGCTGTGGTCGCCAATAAGAACACAATCGAAATCTATCAGGAATAAATATATTTAAATTCTAACACAAATAATCAAATATTAAAACAACAACAATAATTAAATATTAAAATAACATTCAATTATCCAACTGTTTCGATATAGTGCAAAAGAATTTTTGAGTGTTAATATTTCGTCATTAAAAATTAATCATTATCAAAAAAAGTAGAATAAAAAAATAATAAATAAATGAATAAAAAAGAATCATTGAATTTTAATTGACAAAATTTTAATGTAAAAAGAAATTGTAATTTGTTATTCTTGTTTTATTGAAATAAGTAAATTAATGAAAAAACATACGAATCAAAAGTGGTGTAAAGGAATTTTTTTGAAAATAGAGGACGTGATTGTGAAAATTTGGTGTTTTGTTTTGTACGAGCGTTCGACGGAATGAATCTCTATATTCGCAATTGTTAAAAAATAAAAAAATTATTATTAAAGGAAGAAAACCGACTGATAAGACTTTAGTTGTTATCATTATTGTGTTCACGAATAATAGTATTGAAAATTCTTTGAGAATAGTGAAAATTGGTTGAGATAATTTATATCCGGAGAAGAAAATTGTTCTTGATCGACGAAAGATAGAGATCTGGCCAAGTTGTGTCAACCGTATTCAGAATTTCGATGGTGGCATGTTACTTCACTGTGATGTGTCACACAAGGTCATACGAAACGATAGTGTCTATGACATGATGAGGGAAATTAATAAACCTGCAACAAATAAAGGACAAATGTCAACTGAATGTATAAATCAATTGTTCGGCCAAATTGTGTTGACATCGCAAAATAATCATAATTATAGAATCAATGATATCATTAAATAAATTAACCGAAGTTAACTTTACTGCATTACTGAGTTAGTAAAGAAACGATCAAAGTAGTTGTATTTCATTGTTGTCTCCCACTTATACTACACCTTTAATGTTTCTTCACAAAGTCAGACTAGAGTCAAGCTCAACAGGGTCTTCTTTCCCCGCTATACGTTCCAAGCCAGTTCCCTTAGCTGTAGTTTCGCTAGATAGTAGATAGGGACAGTTGGAATCTCGTTAATCCATTCGTGCACGTCACTAATTAGATGACGAGGCATTTGGCTACCTTAAGAGAGTCATAGCTACTCCCGCCATTTACCAGCGCTTAATTGAATTTCTTCACATTGACATTCATGGCACTGGGCAGAAATCACATTGCGTCAAAGCCATTCACTAGCCATCGCAATGCTTTGTTTTAATTAGACAGTCGGATTCCTCTAGTCCGTGCCAGTTCTAGGTTGATCGCTAATTGTATTCCGAAAAATAAGTCATCTAGCTAAATATGTCCATCAATCGGTCGGAAAAAGCGCCAAAACCAATAAACTTTAGGAACAACCACAACAAAGTCATAGTTACTCCCGCCATTTACCAAAGAAAGCTCAAATCCCATCCAATCAACTTCTCAATAAAGCCCATCATACCCGATCCCTAGAGCCAATCCATTTACCGAAGGTACGGATCTAATTTGCCGACTTCCCTTACCTACATTTTTCTAACACTAGAGGCTGCTCACCTTGGAGACCTGCTGTGGATATCGGTACGGCTTGAAACGAAATTTATAACTGCTCTATCAGATTTTCAAGGGCCACCAGGAGAGCTTTGGACATTACATGAAATGCAATGCTTTTGACAATTCACATCCATTTCTCCAGATAACCTAATTCCAGGGACATGGTTATGTATACAAAGAAAAGATAACTCTTCCCAAAACACCCGGTAACGTCTCTGATATCGCTGATTCTTTATAGAATCAATTTGGCATTAATATTGTATGAACGAGTTCGATAAAAGTAGTGAAAAAGTCGTTGCAATTCCATTATGTTCCCCTCACCCTCACCACATTCTTAACATTAAGGACCCACAGTTACTCTGCGCCCACATTCTAACTCTTTTGTTACAGATAACTGCATTGAATATACAAAGATATATTAATGTTTAAATTGGAAGACTCCGGAAAACCAGCACTCATATTTCTAGCATTATGTGTAATAATTACAACAATGATTCTAATATTAGGTTGGTCGAAAAATAATGGCGGTTTTTGAGCTTTATACTTTGTTTATCTACTTTGATATGTATATAAGTTAAATGCATTAGTGTTAAATATTATTTGAAATCTTATGCCTAGCTGTATATTCCTATAGCCATTATTAACATATTGCTGTTTTTTTAGAATATTTACCGTGCTAAATTAATAATGGAAAAAATTAAAATAAAAAATTAATAAAAAATTGAAATTAAAGTATATTTATCTTCCAATCGTCCAAGATTGTACCATGTTTTTCGGTGATATTCTTTCCTGTAAGACTTTCCGAAAATTCTTTTGTGGCAAGAAGATAAGTTTTCAAATCATCCATAATATAATGTAGAGTCAAAGAAATATAAACACACTGACTATTGATATCCAGATATCTGTATTAAGTGACAAATAATTTTCATCACGTAAATTGTTCACTATTATGTTTCGTTTTTGATCACACAATCAATTCAATATAGTCTTTATTAAAAAGTTTTAATTAAAAAGTAATAAATATCGGTGCACCACGTCCAGTCGTAGTAATTTAAAAAAAATTATTATTAATTTATTTAGTATTATAAAAAATTAAAATAAAGAATAATATTTTGAAAGAAATAGAAAATAATAAAGTAATAGCGTCTATAAAAATTATTTCAAAAATTTTAGTGATAGTTGATGTAAAAAATTAAAAATATGGAAATATAAGTTTTTTTCGATCAATTTCGTAAATAATGCAATCAATTTCAAAGTCATTGAAATTGTTTTTATGCAACATTAATTAAACTAAATTAAATTGCCAATAAATTATAAAAATTATAAAAAACTTAATTAACCTCATAATAATTAATCTGTCAATTCACGTTGCTTCAAGAAAAATAATTTTCAACGTGAAAATTAATGCATTTACAAGCTTAACACAAAAGCCTGGATGATATCACCAATATTTACTTAATGGATCATAAAATTTGACCAAGAAATGGTGATGGAAAAGAGGAAAAATTTTCTCCTTTTGGACAATGCATCAAGTCATGCAGTCCCTCAAAATCTCTAAAGTATAAAAGTTCAACTTATCCCTGCGAATATGACAAGTCACCTCTAACCTATGGATACTGGAATCATCTAAACTTTCAAATCAGCTTTTCGTCAACATCAATTGCGCAACCCGATTGATCTCTAAGAAAATAAGCAGAAGCCAAAATTGGAATTGCATGTGGCAATTTGTTTCACTAATCTGGTTTGAGGAGCGGAGACAATCGGCATCATTAAAAATTGCTGGAGACATAATGGAATCATTCCTTGTGACGATATTGTAATTCGTTCTTCTACAGGAACTAATGTGCCAGAACTACAAGGTGTTTTGATGATTCTAGAAATCCCAGATTAAAATGTTATGTCTGATGAAGAATTTCTTGGAGTTGATGAGACTTTACCATCGGAAGAAATGCTATCCAAAGAGCTTATTTTTGACCTAGTTCAAGGTAGGTACATCATACACTACATGATGTAGAGTTTTTTCAATATTTTTAGAAATTTTGTAATTTCTTATTTAGATGTTGACGACACTCACAATCCCAACTGCTAAGGATTCGAAACGATAGATGGATATAATTCAAACTTATCTAGAAAGTCAACCCATGACGGATGAAGAAGTTTCTGTGGCTTTAAAATTGTCAGCAGTTATTAATCGTTTGGCACTTAGCAATTTACACCAGACTTTTATCACAAACTATTTTAAACCAAAATAAACTGTATTGATTTAAAACAAATACAAGATTTTTCGGTATATGTGGTTTTGAACTATTAGTGATGAGAATAGCCACTAAAAATAATGTTGGGATATTGGGTGAGTATATATTTATGAACAAGAAAATTAAAACAAAGTTTCTTTTATAAGATTTATTTTTTATAAACAAAATTTACAAGTTGGATTACAAAGTCGATTTTAGGTACTTAACCTATATGAAATTTGCAATTTGCGATAATACCGGGAAGAGAATTCTCTTTCTCGGAATTATTTAAATATATAAAATATATATTACGTGAAAATATATAATTATATTTATTCGTACTTTTAGTTTTTCCAAGTCAATCTCCAATCGTATTTTTTGTGATCGGTTCGATTTACTTTCTCGATTTATATATCGTTCGGTAATTAATTCGGTCAGACGAGATCAGATAAATTTGATCTCACTCTCTATCAATAAATTCTTAGCTGACCAGTAATTAATTCGGTCAGACGAGGTCAGATTCCGTATGTAAATTTTGATCTCGCGATAATCTTGAACTTTAAAATAAATTCTTAGCTGACCTT
>MQRK01212054.1:18358-30961 GCA_001938485.1 Girardia tigrina | reverse complement strand
CCGAATTACAGAAGACCTGGATAATATTTTAAAAATTATATTGTACTAATGAAATGTTTCAAATTAGTAGTGTTAGAATTTTTTATGAAATGTTTTTAAAATTTGTGATTTAATAATTTACGGAACTATTCATTCTCTTTGTATATTAACTCGTTGCTACTGAAACTCAAACAAGGAGTCTGACAGGACTCGTAATCAATAATCTCCCGACTGGGTCTGGCGACACAGGGACCAACGTCGGAAAACTGAAAATCGGCACGTGGAATGTGCGTGGGCTCAACGACGAAAAGATTTTATCTATTACAGAAGCTCTGAGAAGTACAAAAACAGAGGCGTTCATCCTAACAGAGACGCACTGTCGGGGAAATGAAACGACCGAATACGGCGACTGGGAAATACTCCACAGTGGCAGTACCACTGGGGCACGAAGAGAAATTTTGTGTCAGAGACTAGTTTTCTAAGAGTGTCATATGGTGTTTAATCATAGTTAATTCCTATTGGAACACCTAAATACATATAGAATTCTTTCGGTTTTAATTTCTTTATTGGTGTCTCTTTTATATAAACTTTTATATTTTTCTTTCTCCCAGGGATTTGTAAATATGCACATTTATCAGGGCGGTATACCATGCCTGATTTTTCTGTGACAAAAACTGCTTTATTAATCATACTTTGTAAGTCATGATTGTTATTTGTTATAAGCGCAATATCATCCGCATATGCCAATACTTGTACAGGAGAGTTTCCTAACATGAATGGGGAGATATTCATTGAACTTACTGCTTCTAGAACTAGATTAATCTCTAGGGAGAACAAAGTCATTGAAAGAGGGCATCCTCGTCGAACACCCTTTGTGACTTTGATGTCGGAGATTACAAACGAGTCACAGCTGTAATATGAACTATTATCTGTATATAATAGTTGAATTATATTTATAAAATTTCCGCCCACACCAATAGATCGTAGAAGATTCCATAGATATTGATACTGAACGCTATCGAATGCATATTTTATGCCAAGAAAACCAATTGAGATGGATGATTTATTTGTGCGTTTACAATATTCAAGAGCAGCATTTAAGGTAGAATTATGTTCAATGTTTCCTTCAAATTCAGATCCACCTTTCTGTCCATGATAAAGAAGGTTATTATCATCTATCCATAAATTCATACGAGCTAAAATT
Source organism: Girardia tigrina (assembly GCA_001938485.1). Lineage (NCBI taxonomy): Eukaryota > Metazoa > Platyhelminthes > Tricladida > Dugesiidae > Girardia > Girardia tigrina. The sequence continues at coordinate 29,778 of MQRK01212054.1, read as the reverse complement.
GATATAAAAAGTAGATAAAAGTGCAATAGGTCGCCAGGAAGATACCAGATGATATTTACCATTTTTTCCTGATTTAGGAATTGAAATCCTTTTATAGGTTTTCAAGTTATTAGGAATTGTACCAGTCTCCATAATACGATTGTAAAGGTGACACAAAAGCAAGCCATCTGGATCAAGAAATTGAAGGTTTTTATACGTGATTCTATCGTTTCATGGAGCAAAATTATTAGATCTTTTCAATTCATATAACACTTCACTTGGGCTTATGGGGTCTAACACTAGTATTTGAGATGATTTTCGACAGAATTCGATAAGAATTTCCGCATCATCGTCTACACGTGGAGGGGATTTTAAATGATCTATAATATAATTTATTATAAGCTTTATGTTGATATTATCCTTATCATTAATTATCTTATCAACTGTTTTTTTTCATGTATTTATTAAATTGGTGTCTTAGTTTATTTTTACAAGTTGCTGGTTGACGTAATACATTTCCTAGAAAGGGATGACGTTGCCTGTTTGTGCTTTCATTAATATTAATTTTTTAATTATTTAACGCATAAATAAATCAGGATCAAATTCAAAAACCGAATTTAGTAATTTTAAGCAATTTTCTCTACGAGATTTTAAGGTTGTTGATTCGTATGAAGAACATTGAGGAGCAGATCGTTTTTGTTTAGGTTTGAAAGAATCATTTATTTCGGGGTTTATCAACAGCAGATCATTGACAATTTCGCCTATTTTATTTAAATTTAATTTCTTTTAAATATGAACAAATTAGTATGTTGGATAGCAGATTGGAGCCTCGGGCATCATGTTCAATATTTCCAAGGACGGAAAGTGAATCTATGTATCATAATTAAGAACATACTCATTCTTACAGTAATGATATAGAAAAATATAAATAGATATCAAAACTCACAAATTAAAATACAAAACCTAAATCAAAATAATAAATTTAAAATGTAAAATTCTCAAACAAAACGAAAAGAAGTTATAAAACTTTAGAAATAAAAACTCAAAAAACTTTTTATTTATAAATTTGAATATGTTTTCTGAATGCGGGAATAATTTATATTTAAATTACAGGTGTAAAAACTTGTGTGTTTAAATGATGTAAGTTATTTGAAAATCAACTTACTATACATTCAAATAATGTCAAAATCATGTGAGCTTTTTTTAAATGTATTATTACACAATAAAAACTATTTTAGCCGAGTTAGTTTTATGTAAACCGAATAATAGCCGGTACTATTTTGATCTCAGAATGAGAAAAATACTTATGAATTTAACAAAGATGAGATGAAGAAAGTCGCTCGTTTTGACTTTCAAGAACTACGCCAAACCAAATTAATGTTTAGCAGGGTTTGTCAGGCTTTAAGACTTTTGAATGATAAATCAATTGTTGCTATAGATATTGAGCACTCTTAGTAATATAAATTTTATTTTTATATAGAATATTTTATATTTAACTTAACATTTATTCCACTAATCTCGATCACACTCGTTTTTCATATAATTAATATAAACAAGAGCGGATCCAGGGGAAGTAAATGAGGTAATTACCTCCTGGATCTGCCCTTGCCTCTAAACCTACCTGAGTTATACGCAAGACTCTCAAGCTCGATAGAACCAATTTCATCATTTGCATGATGGAGATTTTAATGATTTATAAACAATTGTTGTTGTTTGTTTATTTAGTACAGGGTTTTGCTTTAAAACCCATCTTTTTTGCATTCAAATTACCCCCTGGAATCTCAAATTTAAACATTGAATATTGCAGCGGGATTGAAGGCTTAGGCAAAGAAAACTAAAATTTTATTGGTTCCCGACGTTTTGTTGTTTAATTACAACTTTCTCAGGAGTTCAATAATCTAATGAGCCATATTCTACGGAACTTATTTTTTTAGAGACATTATGTTGGAGACTGTAAATAAAAAATTTTTTATTTCTTCAATTTTATTTATTTTGGATGTAAATAAAACAATTTATTCATTTTTATGATGGTTATCTTATTTCTATTTTTATTTTTGTTATTTTTTAATATTGGAAATTGTAATTGTGTTTATTTTTTTATTAAATAATACGAGGCTATTATTTAATATTTATTATTTATAAGTTAAAATTAAAATATTTATATCTATTTAAATATTTATCATTTATAAGTTTAAATTAAAATATTTATTTTGATTAAAGCTTTTTTTATATAATTATTGGACATGTTTCGATGTTTACATACATCATCATCAGCAATTTTTGGATGTTTAGTATATGAATATTGAATTGTTTGAATAACACAACTTTAATAGATACATTTGCGATTTGGATGTAAATTGTGATTTGCAAGCTAATCTGGTATATAAATTTAATTGTCACGGGTGTCAAAACTCGTACATCGGAGAGACAAATCGTCATCTCAAAACCCGGATTAGCGAGCACTAGCAAATGAGTCGATCGAGTAAGGTTCTTGATCATTGGTTATGTTGTAAGGATAGAACCTCATCCATTTCAAAAGATGAGTTTTCTGTTTTACAAAAGGGTTGTGATTCACATTACGAACGACAGTTTTGTAAATCTCTACTAATAAGACACTACAACCCATCAATCAACATTCAGAATGGGAAAAGTAAGGTTATTTCAATACTTAAAATTTTTAATTAAAATATTTTTTGCCATTATTACCCAATAATATTTTCCTAAATAAAAATATATAATCCTTAATATACCTTTTAAAGTAAATGTATATATTAAAATTGTGTTATTCAAACAATTCAATATTCATATACTAAACATTCAAAAATTGCTGATGATGATGTATGTAAACATCGAAACATGTCCAATAATTATATAAAAAAGCTTTAATCAAATTATATTTTCGAAATACTAAACTTGCGTTCACAAGACTCAATAAAATATTTATCTATAATTTAAACGCTTGTCTGATTTCTATAGCGTAGTAGCGTATCTGCTACGCATTCTTTTTTACTACTACGTATTTTTTACGCATACATTTTTCCGCGTCCTAACTTCTTGAAGATTAAAATCATACAATTTAGGTAAATTTCTTTTCAATATTTTTGGAAGATTAAAATCATACAATTTAGAAGTTTTATTGCAGCAGTTCCAGCTACTTAATTAATGTTCATTTTCTCAGTTGTCAAAGAATTGCCGAAACATTTTCCAATCGTTATATTGGTGTTTTATTTTTGTTTGCCCAGGTTATCAAGGAAGTCTGCCACAGCAGTTTTCTAATTGTTATATTGACGTTAAATTTTCTCAGTGGGGAGCATTCCATTTTTAATTTTCCATTAATTATTATATTAAAATCTAATACTTAAAATCTACAATCAATAATAACCTTTCTTAATGTAAAATAATAATCTTTATTTATCATAAAAAATCAACCTTAGTGGTCTACAAACGAAGCTTTGTGACCACTCTAAATTTCTGCATCACACAGGTTATTTTTTATACAATTTTGTAAAAAGAAATACATTGTAACTTTTGTGAATAATTAAATATATATAATAAAAAGAAAAGTTGTGTTGTTATTTCCTAATTGATAAAAAATGTTAATTAATATCGAACAAATTAAACTCCATCAAACATAACATACTATTAGAAGTTTAATTTAATATCAATTAAATCTTCTTTTGTTGCTTTTCAAGCGGGTTTGAGTAAGTAATTATTAGAACAACTCCCTTGAACAATTATAAGAAAATACTCCAAGATTTCATACCAAACTTTTACCCTTACTCAAGTAAAAGGTCAAAGTTCTGCTACACTGTTCTATGCTTATTTATATGTTGGGATGCTACATCCTCTCTCTAAAAGTTAAAGTTAATCTATGAATTTTATGATAAATATTTTTAATAAATTAATAATCGCAATTGTCAGTATGGAAATCGCGCTAAAAAATATGTAAAGTTTTTACACATTTGTTTTTTATATAAAAAAAATATTTTGTTTAAATGATATTTAAAAAACGGTAATATAGTACAATTTTAATAAATCAATAAATATATATTTAGACGTTTTATTGTTTAATTTACTTCATATCAGAATTAAATAATTAATCTCATAAATAATGTCAATTTTTTATTATTGTTTTGTAATTAATTTGTTAGATAGTAATTAATTTGTAATTAATTTGTTAGATAGTTTTCAAGAGCCTTTAATTTATAATTCAATTACCTATTCAGAAAAGAGGAAAATAATAAATTCGTCCATTACGAAGGTCTTGGGTAGAATTGTGTCGCAGTACCGACCAATCTTTTCAAATTGCTCCTAATGAAAGAACGGTATCAGAATTCATTTAAATTGCTACTGTTGATTTTTCCTAATAAGCGATTAGAAACAGAAACAAATTTCAAACTGTAATATGTCCTCTTTATTGAGATAGAACGCTTGCCTGGGCTTTGCAATTTCTCTCAACTACGGAATCATTTAACTCTCAGTCAAATTAATGAGGTGCATTAATCATGATAGATGTTTTTATACTCGGTAATTAATATGGATATAACAACTAGAATTAAAAATACCGAACCATTGAATGCCCTTCAAAAACCCATGGAGTTCCTCCAACGAAACAAAGATTTAATAAATAACTTGAAGTTCGAGAGTAATGCGGAAACGTCCCATAATTTTACAGATATAACATTGCGCCTTCATCTGATGATGATAACCAAAACGGAATTAAAAATATCGAAGATTACATGCAGAGATGTCGGATTAGGGATATAACAGCATGATCCAATCAATTAATAAGCGATATATTCTGAGACTATTTACCTCTGATGATGTGTTTTTAAGCACATAAAGTTTTAAATACAAAGGAAAATATGAAGGTAATTTAATATTATTTACTACTTATATTTAATTTAAATAATTTTAAGGGGATATTTGATCCTGAAAAGCTAAGAACCACTATCAGAAATTTAAATATTTTTAAATTATTAAATTTAAGAATTTATTATACCTTGAAAATAAAAGCAAATTAAATAAAAGTAAAGAATAACGTTATAAAAAATACAAACATATAAGTGATGGAAAACTAACTGGTTTGTAATACATCTCAAACCAGTCACGTTTATTTATTTTTTATGTCATGTGTGAAAATAGAATGTGTAAAAATATATCTTATGCTAGCACGTCTTTTCCTTCTATTTTTACGTATCGAACTTTAATTCCTTTTCTTGTACATTTATTTGTATTTTTATATTGTTATTTAAAACATCCAGAAGAGCCAGAACATCAGAGAGCAGACAACTTGGAAACACCTGCAGAAGACAAACCTCAAACCTACCAATCCAATTCTCAGATGCTGGTAGCATGAAGAGATGGAATGAAGAGATCGGTAAAAATACACAGAGAGTACCGACTAGCAGACATTAAGGTGAAATGAAGTTTACAGTTCCCATTTTAGATTGATACACATCTACCGGAACAGTCAAAGACATATACGGTCATGGTACCAAGTTCCATGGCTGTCTTTCATCACAGGCAAACCGACTGCTCAGGGGCAGAAAGCGAATGACCCTGTAGAAGGCCTATCACGGGGCCCTTAGGAACTTTAGTTTGGATGGACCCTCTAAATAGGTTTAGGCTCAATATCCTTCAAAAAGTTGAGAGGCACACATTGGAGAGACAATTGTCTTTATTATCACTAAATTATTGAATATTATTGATACTAAGCATCCAAAAAAAATATTATTACAAGGGAAGCTATCTAACGCAAATTAATCTTATTGAAATTCAGCAATTGTATAAGAAATGTACTGATGAGACTAAAGAAAATCTAAGGTATAACAATAAAAATAAATTTAAACAAAATAAATAAATAAAAGGCCAGTAAATTGTGAACATGTCACATGTTGAACAACAAAGGATAAATGAAACCAAAACAAAGTATTATTCACTGGAATTATTAGTTAAAAATTAAAAAAAAATTCAATATGATATAAGCGATAATTCTAGATATTTTAGACAGGCAAAATTATTATCCAGTATTTTTGGAAATATCAGAAATTTTCGTGAAATGAATTTATAGACGTCAATCAACAGACCAGCAACTAGGTCTAAGAGATTTAGGTATAGATTTATAGAGTTATATAATGTATTAAAAGGACGAATTTATATCATTTTCGGAACTAATTAAATTCAAAAGAATCATTATTGAGAAATATAAAAAACGAATTTTTGGAAAAAGTAATTCAAACTAAAAAAAGTCGAAGTTTATTGCACATGATGTTTTTAGTTGTGAATTAGTGATTGATGAAAATTCATTGAAAATATGAGGTTTTAATTTTATTGCGTTTAAATTTTGATTTTTCAAATCTTTGCGACCGATTTTTTGAGACATTGGCCTAAAAGCTGCAGTAAATCAAATTGGTCCATCTGAACTAGAACCAATTGTAATTGGACATGTGAGATGTTTTATAAGTTCAGCAAAAAAAACCATATATTCCTAGACATTTTTTATATTTAAGCAAACTTGATTACTGATAAGATATCATATTTTACACAAATGGTAATTTATACATTCAATATATTTAACGGGTTTTCTCAAATTGATTTATACTTCTTAATGTTCTATATTAGTAACTTATGACTTTGATAATTCCAATATTCTTATATTTGTAGTTAAATCTTTTCTTTGCATCAGTATTTAAGTACATGGTGTGATCGATAAGTCTATAGACTAACATATAAATTAATGCATGCCGATTATGACGATATTACCATAAGCAGATTGCTATATCGTATGTGTCGATGCGCAACACAACTGAAAAAGTAAGTGAAGAATATTTCAATGACTGAATTTATTCGAGAATACATTTGATAAAGATATAAATCATTGTTGGAAGTGTGTAGAGTAACAAATTTTTTCCGGAATCATTTAATTTGAAAGGAATATGTAAGTTTTACAACGAATGACATTAATCCCGGTAATTTTCCGATTATATGCTGTGATGAATACTAGCCAGGAATAGAAAATTTTGAGTCGATCCATAATAATAGTTATGGTAAAATTGGGACTGATTTGACGTAATTAGGCCAACCGATAATATGATAACAAATGATGTATGAACAAAGAAGAATTTCAATATGCTAACTGAAGCCCACTTTCACTTGTACGGACTAACCTCTGCATGGGCATATGTAAAGTTAAAAACTTTACTTCTCGTAAAATTTTATTATTAAAATTTAAATTATCAATTTGAATTTTAATTATTAAAATTTTATTAAACAATATTATTAAATTATGTTGTCTTAATTATTGATTTGTTCATACTAATAAATTTGTAAAATGTGTTTTAGTTTTTATGAAGGATTTTTACAAGGTCAAATGAACAAACAATTATCTCACAAATGGGCCAAGCATTAAAAATACAATTAGCCCAGTACCCCTGTTCAGTTCCTATGCAATCTGAAGACTGCACTTGACATCCATTCAAATGACAACAATGTAAAAAGAAAGTTTCTTATTTACCTACATTTTTGTAATAAATGTAGTACTGGGAAATATAATAATTAAAGATAAATAAAATATAGTTAATGATTTCTTTCTTTTTTTTGTCAATTTTATTAAAACAAATTATAATTGCTGATGATGAAGGAAGGAAATAATTTAAGCGCTAAGTATTTTTTAATCAAACGTAATTTATTTTTTTAATAAAAAGCTAAGTATTCTTAACTTTCACTTCTCTAAAATGTGTACTCAGAACACATTGCTTCAATTAAACTTTAATATCACTATTAATACAATAAATCTATGTATTATATACATGTTATAGTATTATAAGAGTATTTCAATTTATTTTTGTTTGATTAAAAAAATGTTACATGTTAAATATATTACAATATTTTGAAATAACATTAATAGAAATATTTATTAAATGAAATATTTAACATGAAAAATATGGATGTTTTTTGTTTAAATATATTTGTTGTAAGTGTCTTTGTTTCAAAATAAATTTTGCAGATCCGTTATTCGTTGTTACAGTTAATAAAACGTCAATCAACGAATCATATGTATTATAATTATTATATCGGTAAATTAATATTTTTTAATTAAAGAAACAATAATTCTAAGTGTAATAATTAATCTCGGCAAGTTCATTCACTTAATTTTCTATTTCATTTAAATCATATTTAGCAATATCAATATTTTTCGAAAATCCACAATTTTTAAAGCACTTCTGTATAGTTTCAGGCTTGATATCGTTCCAAGCACTAGACAAAAATTTAATCGCATCGAAAATATTCAATTTCTTAGCGAGTTCAGATACATGTACTTTATCTTGAATTTTTGCTAATAAAGTTAAAATCTGATACTTTCTGCAATGTGCCTTTAAACTCCTTATGATCCCAGTATCCGAGTGGTTGTATCACACTGGTTAAATTAAGTGGGAAAAATTTTAGCTTAATATTTGTTACTTTATTTTCAAGATCAATTAAATTCACTTGTGCATTATCCAGAAATAAAAGTATTTTCTACTTCTTTTCTTAAAATAGTCGTCCAATTCTCTAAGATACGAATTAAATAAGATTTTAGTCATCCAGGCTTTTGAACTTGACCAATATTTAACGTTTAGATTAGACAAATCAATATTTCTTAAACATCTAGGTAATTTTGATTTCCCTATTATAATTGGAGGGATTTTTTTCCCAATACGGAACATGGATATCATTGCAAGTAGAAGACTTGCCTATCATAGCAGGTTGAACACCGCTGATACACCAAACATTGTGAGGTGTGTGTAGAGAGCAACAATGTTAATGGGAAAGACGATCAGTGGGAGAAAAAAGCAAGCACTCTCCGAATGCCTCAGAGTGGATATACAGTGGCTCTTGGCGGATAGTGCAACGTATGAAGATGTCATTTTCAAGCGGGATCACACGGAATCCACAGTAAGCATCCCACTTCAGCTCCCACAAGATGAAAAACCGTTCAAATCTACCAAATGCAGAAAAAGTTACAAACCGAAAGGATGGTTCACGAGGCATCGAGTAAAGATCATCGAATAGAGGTCAGGGAGAATATCAATGAACATCCGACAGAATCATCAGCCAATCCAACAGAAGAAGCGACAATCCAGACAGAGGCGAAGAACTCACACTCATTCAAACGACCGACTTTCAGCCAGCAACAGTCACCCCGACTATTTCAGCGGTGGTGGAGCAAACGACTTATCCCGAAGATACACATTTGTCTTTTAGGATCGCAGATCCAAATGCGAGAGGAGAGTTCAAATATCCCTTTCGCGGCTGTACCAAGTCCACCAATACAACCAAAGAGATGCTTAATCATGGTACCACAAGCAATGATTGGTCGTTTGCAACAGGGAAGCCCAAGAAATTTCGGAGACTGAAGCACTTCGTCCCCGTAGGAGGCCTATCGGGGGGCAGCTAGCACTCTTTAGTTTTGGTGGACCCTCTAAAGAGCCTAGTGGCTCAATACCATTCGAAAGAGGTGGGAGGCCCACCGCAGTCTAGTCGGTGCACAGAGAAATTATTGATTTTTCTCTGACCCGGTTAGGAAGTAATTCTGCAGTTCGGCAAACACTATTTCAATTATTACTACACGATTACAGTGTGGGTGTCTCGAGTAAAAGATTACGTAGGTTAGTATTTTGGTGTCTTAATATATTTAGGCTTTATTGATTTTTCTTTCCAGGCTTTCTCATTGCACTGCAGCATTATTATTTCAAGTTACGTTCTTTCTTCCATTGATGTCACTACTAGATTATTCACAATGAATAATCGTGATTCATTTTTAGAATTTGGAAAATCGTTAGTTTTTAATTGATTATTGTAGATAGATTTTAATGTTATTATTTGTTCCAAAGATTGTGCGAGTGCGTGGGGTCTGGTTATTATGATGAACGGATGCTGAGGAGTGATTTATTCTGGCCTGTTAGATCTTCTGTTGGTTATTTGTCTGCTCGAAAACTTTTGTTTAGTAATTTCAGTTTTCAGGGAGTGGAAACCTACGGAAAGACTCAAAAGGAATCCCTAACAGCTGTGATGAACTCGCTTATTATTCAATTGTTATTCCATTCAATAAATCTTTCTATACTCATTTCCGTTTTGGGTTTTATTCCTTTATAATTGCTGTTTTACTTTCATTTGATATTCTGTGTATAGGATTGAGTTTGCTTGTAGATGATGCATGCTGTTGTTGTCGTGATTGCCTATGTGAACGAAGGTTTATTTTCATCATATGTTAGGTAGTAAAGGTATGGGTCTGAACGCAACAGATATCAAAAACAAATAAAAATAAAAACTGATTTGGTGTCGAAGCGAATTGTTTCAAAATCTTAATTTTTGTTGAACAGATTATTTGAAGAAATCTATTTACTACAAAAAAATGATGAGCCGAATTAAAACAGAAAACTTACCAATAAATTTAAACTAGACCCAGTAGGAACCGCAGAAAATACCCCATGACTCCGCTACCATCGGTAAGTCTCTATGGCAATCTGGAGACTGTATCCATCACTTGGTAGCAGCATCAGAGCGAGGTTTCAGCAACTAGGCAGACCTTTTAATGACCACTGATATTCTGTTAGCGAAGAGCGACCCTTGCAGTTATCCATGGAGCCAGGAATTTGACGAGAATACATTTTGATACAAGCCGAGAAGTAATATTAGTTTTCGATTGTTGCTGTCTATCAGCATTCTTCTTACAATTGGTAAGAAATAATAATTGTTTAAAATGCTAATCGATAATAATTATTGGTGAACTTTAAAATTAAGAATAAATAGGTAAGAACAAAATAAATATAATGTATATAATGTGATTTAATAGATAATAATGTGTACAAAATAATTACAAAGTAACTAAGGAAGAGAGTGATTCAAGATATGATCACGAACAGAGAATAGATTGATAATAATGTTTAAATTATGTTACGTCACTTATTCGATATTTAATTTCTTAAATCATAGCATTAGTCACTCTTCTTTTTCTTCAACGAGCTCCGGAGCTGAATCTGTGATTTTCAAAAATTCGTATGAACGAATTCGTATAAAACGAATTAATAGACGTACATGATATGTTATTTTTTAAGTCGTTTTAACAAAAGAAATATAAATAAATTTTAATTAGACAAAACTATATTAAAAAATATTAAACTTTAAAAATTATTAAATTTTATATACAAATATAAGAGTGACAAACCAGATAATTGAATGTATTTGATAATTTGTATCACTTAGATAAAAGTGAGTATACGATTACTTTTCGTGATTTTTCTAATAGCCGAAATAAGAAAGCTCAATCCAACAATGTAGAACCATTTACTTAATTTTTTTACTATTTGCAACACAAGAAATTGAAGTACGTTTCTATCAGGTGTTACTGAAATATAAGAAAAATGAGAAAAAATAAATATCGTGAGAATCGGATCTTT
>MQRK01212050.1:4895-17424 GCA_001938485.1 Girardia tigrina | reverse complement strand
GAGGCTATCGCTTCACAACATATGACAGTACCAAAACGGTCACAATCTTTCTTCCGTGTACCAGTTCAGACCAGCTATAAAGGAGAAATCCTATTTGAGCCTTATGAGAGCTTCATTAAAGGTTATAAAACTTCATTATTTCAGAAAAGAAAGAAATACCGATATGTCTAACAAATTCACCTTTACTCTGTACTGTGCAGACAGTTGATTCTTTTGTTTCGCTATATCATAGGGCTGTGAGTTCCGTGTATAATTCAGAGGATTTCCCTATACACTCTCTGTTTAGCACGCCTTCAATCTCCTGTCCGATGATCTCTATCCTTTCCCCATTCCATCTTCTCATCTACCGAAATGTATTCAGTAGTGCAGCTTTCCATTTGGCATACGTTTGTTAGCATCTATCCTAAATGCACTCCTTCCTTCGTTTTCATTTCACCTGTAACAACGTTTTCAGTTCATCAAGGTAGTTATGAAGCCACCGTTGATTGAACGGAATTTTCTTCTTTCGATTTTTGCTAGCTGTAGAAACAACTACTCTTTCTAAGTCGTCCTAACTCTCAAGAAGTCGCATCCAACTAACAGTTCGTATTTTCTGCGCTCAGCTTTAAATTATATATTTAAAAATACAGTCAAATAAACATTATTTTTTTGCTATAGATGATGGTAGGCAATACTAAATTAGCATTAAATATAATAATAGTTCCTTTCTATTGTTCTTAACGCATTGTTCTTAAATAACAATACGTTTTCTATCTAACGTAATTGGAGTTTGTTTCACTGCCAAATTGGCCCAAGAATCAATGATAATTAATTTATCAAAGTTATAATACTTGCACTTTGAAATACATTTCAACAATAGATCCATTTCAAACAATCCCATTGAGAAACTACAAGGCAGAAAGAAGGAGAAGAGCTGGAGGCAATGTCTACAGTTTTATGTTCTTGTTACAAAACAACATACATACCATGGATGGAAATATTTCTTCCTAAAACTGCTTCTAAATACTTCGACTGAAGAAACAGTTTATAAAAAGAGTTATGAATAATTTTATATAAAAACCCTAACGATAGTGTGAAAAAGTCACAAATGAAAATTCTGTACATATAAGCGTTGTGCATCCATGAAAGATTAAACTTTCAAAATCTCATAAAATCAAGTTTGGTCTGATCATCAGCGCAACTCCTCTTTCTCTTCATGTTCCAATTGTACAGCCACTGTGGAAAATTTGCCATCCATCGTATTCAGTAGTTTCATTGCCCCACCAGTGCGTTTTTGTCAGGATACACGCCTCTGTTTTCGTTTTTTTCAGAGCCTCATTTATTGAAAGTATTTTCTCGTCGTTTAGTCCTCGCACATTCCATACCTTCAATCCTCCGCGTTTGGTCCCTGTGTTGCCGGAACCGATTGGGTCCTTCCAGACCTTTGTTTCGGTTTTCAAAGCGTTCTACATATCCACAGACAGGATTGCTAGCCCTGTAAGTTTCGTTATCACATTCGCCTAGAGACGGACTTTAACTCATCTAGTTTCCCAGGATCCACCACGGGGAGGAGGGTAACACAGATCCCTTTTCCAATATTCAAGGATTGACACTTGTGACATTAAAATTGATATACTAGATTAGTTGAAAAATCGATGGAGTTTTTGATTTATTTGATAAATTTCTCGACAATTTATTAGATATAAAGATGACCTGTAAATTTAACCCGAAAGGAACCCTTTCCAATAAACATTTTCTCAAATCACAATCACTTTCAGAAATAGGTAATTTTATATTTATTGTTTTTATTACATTCCTACTATTATTATTTATAATGTTTTAATTTTTATTGTTTGACTGAATTCAATCAATTGTATTTTTTATCAAATTATTTAAAAGATTTTATTGTACCAATTATTTTCAAACCTACTCTAAGATAAACAGTACCCTTATCCACACCATATTAAGTAAATGGTAAATTCAAAATTCTGTGAATTAATCCTTTCACCATATTTTTATTGTACATGGGATAACAGGAACTCCTATGATCATTGAATAATTTAGTGTCCGTGCTCTTTTGAAATACTTCAGTTTCATAGCAATTCAATTTTCTTTCAAAAAAATTCAATTTTCTTTCAATCAAAACGTGAAATGTCGCTTATCGATTTACTTTCACAGGTAAATCTCATGCATGGATTAAGTTTATGCTTATTTGTGCAAAGTTTAAAGATTCTAATTAAAAATCGCTGAAGGTAATATGAAAATACATCGAAACATGTCCGGAATAATAAAAAATGCTTTAATCAAATTATGTTAACAAAATTAAAGTAGTGTTAACAAGATAAAAATCATACACACACATATGTGTATGTGTGTGTGTTATGCCGAATTTGCGTAATTGCTGAATTAATGAATTAGGCGATTTCTCACCGAATTGACGAACTCAATTTTTTCAAAAAATTTTAATTCAATTATGAAATTAATATTAACATTTAATATGAAAAATTGTGTATTTAATGTGAAAAAATGCATTTAATATGAAAACGCATGCATTTGATATGAAAAAAATATGTATTTAATATGAAAAAAATGTTTTTAAAATGAAACATATCGATTTAATATGAAAAAATATGAACTTAATATAAATAAATATCAATTTAAAATGACAAAATGTTTTAAGAATTCAAACGTTTTCAATTCAGCTTGTCGCCAAGGAAGACGTTATAATAACAATGAATAAAATTTTACATTTGGAATCTATTTTTCAAATTAAATTGATATTTTCTTCATATTAAATATATAATATTTCATTTCAATTGAGAAATAGTCATATTAAATTAAAAAGTTTACATATAGTTAGTGAATTCGACTAAAATTGACTAGATCACTAATTCGGCAATTACACAAATTTATATATAAACTCTAATATGTCGGCCAGTAGAAACCTTTCCAAACCTAAAAGAAACGAGTACATCAATTAGAAAAGTTTGTTGAATCTTAGATCTATGTTAAACAGGTAGCACTATATATTTTTAAATTTGAAAAAAGTTTTCCTCTTAATAAGTATTAATTAATAAGTAATTATTAGAAAATATTTAATTAAAATTATTTTTTAATTTTTAAAAATAATATTAATAATAATAATAATAGTAATACTAATAATTATAGTAATTATAATGAATTTTTAACAATTTTTCATGTGACTTCTTGTTCTTAATTTGTATTTATGTTGTAATTTAGTTCAAAATTTTAATTAAAAAAACAATTTCAACGAGATTAAGAGAAAAGAATATATTAATATTTTATTTAAATCTTAAAAAAAGCAAAAAATTCAAATATTGTCTCACTAAAGCAGCTAACAAATGGTGTACCGCTTTCAAAATAGCAAGGGTCACATATGGTAGGCGAGGCGCAGATTGTATGACGTTTATTTACTGTTCATACTTCAATCTTTTAATCCTTATACCTAGAAAATAATTGCATATTATGTTTCTCGATTTTGTTTGGAGTTTCCCGTGAATTAAATTTTTATTTTATATCAAACTCATGAATTGTTGGGAAAAAATGAAATTTAATAACATAGAATTTACCATGAATAAATTATATTAACTTCTATCTGAAGACTTTTGGAAAACTTTAGGAGGATTTGGTAAATATTTAGAAAGCGAGCGAATCTAATTTAAATAGAGCCATGTCAGGCCAATGTGTCGCTTAATTTTTTTATTTTTCTTTTTCATAATGAAAATTAGTTTGTGAATATTGTTTAATGTTTTCCTTTGCCAAAGAGAACAAAATATTTTCCTTTGTATAAAAAAATGGTTATTTTACTTAACATAAATCTATTTTTTTGGATGATATAAAAATAAATGTCACGATTTTTTTATTAAAATAAAACTGATTCTTCATTACAACAGTTAATTAACGAAATGTTTATTCACAATTTTTGAGGAATATTTTGAATTGTGTTTATTGCAGGTTTTCTGGTATGTTGTTTTAGGATTGTGTTTCTTCCACCCAGATGGAAGATTGATATTTTAAATGTTTTAAAACTTCAGATTATTTATCAATTTAAAAATGTAATTATCAACTTTAAAATTAAATTAACATATCATAAATAATATATTTTAAATATTTTTTAAAATAATTAAAATTATATTTGTAATTTAAATTATAAATTATTTTGTCATCGATATTGTAAATAAAATTGTAATTTAAATTTGTTTGAATAATAAGACATTTAGAAAAAGAATTAAATTTACCAATTGAGAACGACGACTAGCTAGGCCAGTTTTATGGAGAATTGTCATAGTGGCGATTCAAATAGTGATATCAATAAATCTATCGAAAATACAAATAGTGCTCCTAATAACATTTATTTTCACGATGTTGCAAATCAAGCATGGGTCATCTTGTTTAGATTCTTCAATACGAAAGTCAAGTGTAAAGTTACCAGATATATTACAGTAAAATGAGGGACACATCAAGAATTTAAACAAATATTCAATCTTCAAAAAATTTTCAATCTTTCTTTTTTAAAATTAAATTTATTTTATAATATCTTTCGGTATTTTAAAATTGAATTATTTATATTTTAATTTATCTTTATTTATCCAGACAATAAAAGGACTTTTCAATTTCTTAAAAATTAAGTTGTCACGCCATACATGACACCGGAGGCCATAATCAAGTATGAAACAGCACCCGGTAAAACATGTTAAGAAAAATTAAGAGCAGCGTTCTCCAAGGAAAAAAAACGTACTAGATATAATGAAAGAAATGTTAGATTTGAGATTTGGCTCCAGCGATCCAACAATAATATTTAGAAAGGCAGACGAACTAATAGAGAAATTGGTAGAGAAAAAGTTAGGTAAGAAAGAACTATCGAATTTAGTATACGCTAACTTGATAGATGATGATGATGTACAAAAACAAATAGTCATTCAAGGTATCACGAAATCTGATGAGATTGAAGAAATACAAACAAGAATGTTCGAACATAAAAAAAAGAAAAGAAATGCACTAGTGGCAGCATATAATACAAAAAGAGAAAATGAATGGAAAACAGTGGAAAATAAAAAGAGAACAACAAGACCGCGGAATAGAGAAATTCCAGAAGATACAAGAAGAAATTTTAGAGTCAGGAAAATTACTTGTTGGGCATGTCATGAAGGACATGTTAGAAGAGATTGTCCAAATGTGACATGTAATCATTGCAACAAAAAGGACACATAAGAACACAATGTTATGAAAACCCTAATAGGTTTAAGGAACGCGAGCAATGGAAACGGGATAATGACAGAAATCGATGGGAAAATGATAGGAAAAATACCCGAATCAAAGATATAGAGACCATCCCGACGTACACAAATAGGAAATATTCAGTAGCGGAATCGGACTGTACAAGCTACGACAGGCATGTCACCGGCTGAGATAGTATTTGGAAGAAAACTGAGAATGAATGTTTAGCATCCTAGCACATAATAAAAAAGATATAATAAAAATAGTTACAATATATTTATTTGACTTGAATATTCGAATAGCATGACATTCAGTATTGAACTTACCTTTAGAAAATAAACACTAAAGTCACATCATTCTCAAAATTTCACTACGTAACGGAAATTTAGATCTTACTAAGCAAATTTTACAATAACAACGAACTTTTCAACTAATAATTGAAATGAAAAATGTATTTTTATGTACCCTCAAAATTATAATTGGAAGGTAAAAAGCTTGACAAATGGATTCTTCACTATGTTGTTTTTAAATCAGATTTGTTGTTTTTACGGAAGCGAAATGATGATTGCATAGTTAGATTTTTTTTAAAATAAAATTGTCTAAAATGTGATATTGAACATTGTATAAACATGTTAAAATTAATCTAGTAAATAACCTTATTTTTTTAACTAAAGTTTTAATTACCGGGAGTTTTAAATTTTTAAAAAAATAAAAATACGAATAAGATATTTCAACATGTATTATTTGAAACTTCTCATCCATGAACATTTAGTTTTCAATCAATTACAGTTAGTCATTTCCGTTCTCATATATACGAGGAAACATTATTGAATGTCAATACACAAATTATAGAACTAAATATTTAACAATTAAAATGTTGTGATATACGTGTTAGATTCGTTTTCAAAAATAGAATTCATAACGCTAAAAATTTATTTCTATAACAAATGGAAATTTTAAAACAACCTATTTTTGTATTTTTTTTTTCAAATTTAAAGACACAACATTTGAACCATTTTTATATTTTACTGAAATTAAAAATTTACAATGTTGGTATATTTACTTAATGGTAAATTTTGAGAAAAAACATTTTCAAAATTTTTATTTTCAAAAAATGTTATTAATTTCGACGGATCACCCGTCATCATCAGACAAAACAAATAATGATCAAAACAACGCATATATGGAAGCAGTGATTATGTAATCAATGTCGCTTGAACATTTATTTTAGGATTGTGGGTCCTGATTAATAAAGCCTCACACGCAACTCTCTCCCAATAATATGCAAAATTTGAACACAAAACTTTAAAATTATTTATCTCAAAACTACTTTTACACTTCTGTCTATGTTCAGCAATATTACTATTACCATAAGTTCGACTGTGTTCTTGGATTCGTTTGCAGAGATGACGAGATGTCTCTCCAATGCATGTGGCATCACACCCATTACAAGAATATCGATAAACCAAATCCGAACACAGGCCAAACAGAGTAGCAGATTTATTGTTAAACATACTTTCAACTTTATATCTTTGAGAAACAATCTTTAATCCTAGTAAATTATTTGGGTCACAAATGTTAAATAGAATTTTTAAATTTCTTATACCCTACCGAATAAGAATCCAATAAGTTGCGTGTGAGGTTTTATTAATCAGGACCCACAATCCTAAAATTGTTCTAGCGACAATCTCAACCAATTTATTAAAGGTATTTAATTAAATAGCGATTATATAATCATTGCGTCCATATTCAGTATTATCTTATACGTTGTTTTGATCATTATTTTTTTTGTCTGACGATAACGCGTGATCCGTCCAAATTAATAACCTTTTTTGAAAATAAAATTTTTGATTATTTTACTTAATTTATTTATAGTGATTTTATTTTTAACAATGTTTTTCTTTTTATCTTTACAATTACAAATTTTTTAATGAATTATCTTTTTTCAATGTTACATTTTTTTAAAACACAAATATAATACGTTTTTTAATTGTTTTTTGTAACATTCAGTATTTTTAGAATTTTCGTTAAGAATGGAGTCGCTTCCACTAAACATTTTTTAGTAAAAACTATAAAATTTTATTTCATTATTTTCAGTGCAGAAAATAGTTTTAACAACAGGCCAGGATGCGTGACCATCTCAATGTAGTCATAACTGCAGCCATTACAACTTCTGGGAAAGAATGATGACTTCTATTGTTAGTCTAATTATAATGGTTTTGTTTCTTATGTCATTTTAATACTCCTTTAAAAAATTAGAATTAGGATGCCAAATTGAATTTTTTTATTTTCGTTTTTAATTGACTTTGTGATTCTTATTTGCATAATATTAAAATTATTTTCAATGAGTCTTTTTTAGTTATTTTTGAATTTGCTATATTTTCCAGGTAACGTAGATTTATGGTTTGTGTTCAAGATCATCAGAATGATAACACGAAATACTAATTGCAATTCCTTTCTTAGGAAAAAAGATTCAAAAGAATACTGTCTGAAAAAACAATTAGCAATTTAGCAATGTACATCAAAGAGTCCCATTAAGTTATGACTGCTAAGGACATAGTATAAATTCGCCAGGGAGTTTCATCCAGAATTATCTTATCAGCATCATTTCCGACTCAAGCATCTTGGTTGCGTGAATAATGCTATGAAGCCTCTTGATGAGTAACCAGTGTTCATGTTGATAATAATATTCATTACTCATATGCGGGAAACGGTCAACCTAGACGAAAAGTCCAAAAGAGCAGTTAAATTTTTTGTCATTTACTAGCTTTTGGAAATAAAACCAGACTGTTGAGATAAAAAAAACAAGTTAGATATATTCCTCTCTTTTTAATAAACTACAAATCTGTCAAAATTGGGTTAAAGTGATCCCGATTTAGAAAAATTATATATACTTTTATTTATAATTAGTAAAGTAGTCCTGTCCCGTCTGACGAATCTTTCTTTATGCTGTCACGTTCAGACGAGTGACTTTTGTTATATGTGATTTATATGTTTTATTTATATTAATTTAAATTATAATACTTCATATGAAAAATCACATAACCTAGTCAATATGGCTATGGATAATATTCAAATTTATTGTTAACTTATTAATTTCTTAAAATTTTTACTTTATTTCGATGATTGTAGTTTTTCAAAGATTTTCGTGAGTTTTGGAACCAAAAAATCATTCAAAGTTTTTTAACCAACGACCATTTTTCTGCCTATTGCCAATTTCACGACTATCGAACGTCCAACGAACATTTTTATCCATAATTCATTCAACGACCATCATATTGGTTTCGACATTCAATATTCAAAGTAAATTATTTATTTTCTAAGACTTTTATCAAAAAACCGACTTTTTTGTGCTTTTAGTGATCCTTTTTTTTCATTTTACTCTTTCTGTTTTAAAATCATTTAAATTAATACAGTTACATATATAATTTCATATTTTTATGTATTATTCGTTGAGAAAGTTTTTGGATTCGAAATCTTCTACATCCATAACCTTTTGAATAACAAATATTTTACATATTATTTATTTAGTTAAACGTGAGTTCAAAAATTTGTATGTATATTTTTAGATGCATACCTTGTTATATATTTTTCCATTCTTTTTATTAGCTTACTTTCTATATATATATATATACGTATATGTATTTGTAATAAAATAGTCTTAGAAAACAAAGAAGTTACTTTGAATATTGAATGTCGATACCAATATGATGGTCGTTGAATGACTTATGGGTAACAAATGTTCGTTGGATATTGGATAGTCGTGAAATTGGCGATAGGCAGAAAAAATGGTCGTTGGTTAAAAAACTTCAAATAATTCTTTGGTTCGAAAACTCTCGAAAAATTTTAAAAAACTGGCAATCATCGAAATCATAAAAAAGTTAAGAAATTAATAAGTTAACAATAAATTTGAATATTATCCCATAGCGATATTGACTAGGCTATGTGATTTTTCATATAAAGTATTATAATTTTAAATTGTACATTTAAATTTATATATATATATATATATATATATATACATCGGGGGAAATAATTTTGCTGACACTAATATTTTTCTCAAAAAAATCAAACATTTTTGTTTCGATAATTATTCGGAAAATTTTAATTTAACAACATTTTTTATCAGGAGATTTAAATTTGAATTTCCATAATAAAAAAATAAAAATACCATATCAGGAAGGTTTGCTTTAATATTACATTATAAAAATGGAATTTTTTTAAAAAAAATCAGTAGATGTCTCAAGTCCAAGTTCTTTCCAGGTGTAGATTTAGGTTTTTGGTGACACAAATAATATTCATGATTTTTTTTCTTTTTTGTATTCGGAAAGCAGATGGTATAATCGATGTGGTTTACCAATCCCGTGCTCGTGAACAATTTGCGGCAACTGTCTTGACCACACGAAATACTGCCGAACTCGAATACTGATGATAACAATCAACAATAACAACTAATGCAAAACATGTATCAATGATCGTATTTAATATCAATAATAAATATTGATTTATCGGAATGGATTTTTTTTCGATAAAAGTAAGTCGTGTTTAAAAGTATATATACAGTCATGGGCAAAAGTTTGTGAACGCTTGTTTCTATACTGCTTTTTGTTGTTGCACTGCATGTTTGTGTATTCCTTTTAAGTATACATAAACCCTTTAAATGATTAAATGCATATTTTATTTTTATTACTTTTCAAGTTATAAATTGTCATAAGACTATATAAGACTAGTAAAATATTGTTTGTTTATTCTTTTCTCAAACCTTTTTCCTCTCTTGATTCATTCTAATTTTTTTGCGTTAAATTGGTTATTTGGTTTAATAAAAGTTAATTAATAATAGTTTGTTTATTTTTTATTTATTGTTAAAAGTCAATTCGCTGATTTATTATTATTCAGTTAATTTAACTTTATATTATTAATTTCGTTAAACGTGAGTTAATAGATTTTTTAGTAGATCTATCAACTCACTTTTACACATGATTGTCTTAGAAAAAAGAAAGCAGTAGTTTTCTCGTTGTAAACACTTGATTATTTACATACAAATAAAAGTTTTTAAATGATTGTTTAAAAAATTGGTGGTTGGATTCCTGTTTTGCATATGCTTTGCATTTTGTATTTCCCAAACATCTGACAATTTATGAATAATTAATTTTGAATAATTTAGTGGTATTTAATCTAATCATATTAATTTTAATTAAATTTTCTAAAGAAACTAACTACATAATTGTTTTAAATCAGACATTATATGGAAAAAATTTGAAAAATTCTAAAAATGGAGCTTCAAATATCGAAGAAGATTCTTAATATTTTATAATAAATACATCTTTTTAATCAACATATCGTTTTTATACTAACAAAATAAAACAGAAAATTTTTATCTGTATAAAAAGGCAGACCCTTCGGTCTTTCAAAGAGGCTAAATTTTTGGTGCTGGCGGTAATGTACAAAACTGCCATAATGTTTGACGTTTCAGAAACAACTGTTTCAAAAGTAGTGGCAGTTTTTGAAAGACATGTGAAACGTCCTTTGCAAAGTACAGGTCTGGCAGAACGTTGAAGTTGTCTGAGAGAGACCGTCGGAAACTAAAATTATTGCATAACTCAATATAACCTTACAGAATACAGTTTTCACAAAAGAAGATAGAGAGCGGCAAAGATTTGTATTCCTTGATAGATCTGCAATTAGAAATCACCCTAGCACCCAAAAAAATCATCTTTTGTTTTACACTGTTGTATCCCAAATTATAACAAATCGCTTTTTCAACAGTTTGAAAATACTGCAATCTGATTGGTCGAATGGAAAGCTGGAATTTTGATTTTTTCAAACAAATGTTGAAGTCAACCTGCCACTAAGTATGAAGAAGTTTTTGAAAGTTTGGTTGCATTTGGTCCTTCCGTTTTCAATCTATGCGTGAACAAACAAACATACAATCCTTTTTATATATTAGATGCAAAAGTAATTTTATTTCTTTACTAAACCTAAGAGACATTTCGTAACAAAATAAAAAAATTTTCTGCCTCCACATCGAATGTTTTTGGAAATTTATATTTTACTAATTTTCAATATTATTAAACATTACTAAAATAAATTTTGTTGATTAAGTATATTTTTGTTTTATTAAAAATTAAAAAAACAATTTGCCGAATTCAAGCTGCCATCAATTATTGAACAGGTTTATGACCAAATTGTCCTTTTCAACTTTCGGAATTTTAATCAAAGGAAACTTTTAAGTTTCCTTTTTGATGAGAAAAGCAAATTAAGAATATTTTAGTATAATTGATTAGTCTTTTGTTTCGTTTTTTTCAAGTCGTCAATATTAAATGGAGTTTTTTGCTTTTCTTTTTAACTAAAATTTCAGACCATTCGGAAATTGTTGACTGATTTTAAGGAGACTCTTTCGGTGGAGAATATTTATTTCGTTAATATTATTTGTTCGAGATATTTCCCAATTTTATGTTTTTTTAATCTTTCTTTTTTTCTTGGTTAATAAATCTTCTTCATGTACATAAAACTCTTTTCAAGTGAACGTTTTAATAAATACAATAAAAATAAACAAAATTAGATAAACAAAACATTTTCGTCAGAATATATTGTTATTAATTTCGACAGATCGACCGTCGTCATCGGACGAAATTAACAATGATATACTCGCGTGGAAGCAATTTGAGTTGTGACGTCAATAAAAGTATTGGAAATCATATTAGTGTTCTTAATACATCGAAAATACTACAAACTTTTATCAATAAATGACTTACGAAATTTTCAAAATCATTGAATGTTTTTAAGATAAAGATAAAGAGTAGTAATTTTATGTCAAAATATTGAGATGGAAACTAAACGGAAAAAGAATAATGGAAAGGAAAGATTGATAAATACCTTTGATTACGCATCATTGAATTAGGATGATAGCGAGCCAAACGACAGCCTTAATTAAATGCAATACTAAATTACATAATTATGACACAGGAAGAATGAAGAGACTAATTAGAAGCATTCGGAAAAAACTGAAACAATATACATCTTAAATATTTTACGGAATTAATATTGTCTTATTATATCACATATTCCCCCATGAAATTAAAAAGAAGAAAAAGAAAAACAGATTTATATTGAAACAAATATTAACAATTAAACCATGAAAGAATAATTTCAATTTATCAAGAAAACCTTTATATTAGTATATTATTATTTATTATTTCGAAAATATAATTTGATCAAAGCTTTTTTAATACAACTATTGGACATGTTTCGATTTTTAAAAAAATCATCATCAGCAATTTTCTATTGAATTGTTTGAATAATACAATTTTAC
>MQRK01212034.1:4771-17248 GCA_001938485.1 Girardia tigrina | reverse complement strand
TTTTTTTCTCATTAATTAAAGTAAAATATTTGAGGTTATTTTTTCTTTTAACTTTAAATTTAAAATAACTTTAAATTTTCTTTTAACTTTAATTTCTAAATTTAACGAAACCGAACAATCTGTTTATTGTGGGTGGGAACAATCAATACCAGTATTTTCTTTCAGAAAAATATTTTTTTCTGATTGTGTCCTCAGGGAAGTCCTCCAGGTGATCGAGTAAAGTTTCTTCAGAAGTTTCATTTATAATGACGGGCTTATTTCTTCTATGTGTCCCAACACTGATCTCTCCTGTTTCACAATATCTATAAATTATATTTGTGACGGTCCTGTGGTGGATCCATAATCGAGACCCCAACAGATAATAATTTGGGTTATTCAAGAATTCTATAACAAGCAGCATTTTGTTGACTTTGGAAACATTATATATGATGTTAAAAGTTAAATATAAATATTTACGATTTTCGAATCTTTTTCTGTCGCAACGTTTTTGTTTTCTCAGAGTCGTTCGATATACTCCTAAAGTTATTGTAAAAATAAAAAATGTACTAATAAAATCTATACTGCATCAGTACGCCTTTTTTAAAAACGGTTTAATGAACAAAGTAGTAAGGATTTAAATTTGTTAGTGAGTAATCAAATAATAAAATCAATTAATTGATCAACCTTTAATGAAGAATAATAGAACACTTGTATGGTTACAAGTGAATCAATAATAAAAAAAAACTCACAAATTATAAACACAGCGAATAAAATAAAATATGAGGTGACGTGAATGAGTTATAAAAAAAATTAATTACTTTTAAAACTAAACACTCGATGATGAAATTGTTATTTGATTCCAAATAATGTCGAACAATTGATGTTATCGAGACGAGAATAACTGAAAACTGAATAGCAGGATCTATTCAGAAGTTTGAATAAATTTCAATATGGATCGGAAATTATGTTCTGAAAATGATTTGATTGATAGAAAATTGTTGTGGGTTGTAGTTTCTCTGGAAAATTTGACCAATAATTTCAGATAGATAATTGTCTCTCACAATGGTTGATAAAAATAATATTTTCAGTTCGACGAAAAAAGATAATTTATTATTGCAAATATGTGATTTTATAAATCAATTAATTGATTTTTTTAATTTAAATTTTTTTTTAAATTTTAAAACATCTTAACGATCTTAGTTCGTTAAGATGAATGTGATAATAAAAAATAATAATTAAAACCTACATATAATATAAATAAAAAATATAATAAGAAAAAATAAAATACATATAATAATAAAAATACAGAAATTTAATATAAATAAGTTTACAGTCATGTATTAAAAATTATTAAAAAAATTATTAATGCTTTGTGTCAACAATTTGGCCATTTTCGGTTGCACTAATCTATAACTGAGTATTGCACATTCATTATTAAATACTTTTTTATTTATATTTTTGAAAATTTGTTTATTTTAAATATACAGATTACCATAGTAAAATGTTAAATGCCCTCAATCAATTTAAAAAATGTATCTATAGGGTGTGTTTTTTTTGTTTGTGGGTATGTATTTGTGTGTGTTTATTTTTTCTGACTTTATGCCTTTATAAAATTTTAATGCCCTTTTCGAATGAAAATCAGGTAAAATTTTACAAGTAATTTTTCATTCTTTGTGTGCTTTAGTCGTTTATAAATGTGTTGCACCAATCAAGTAGACCTACAGACTTACAAATAATCCTAAAAATTCATTACACGCAAAATATTATAAAACAAACTCAGACAGAGAAAATAAAACGAATTATTAAAAATATAAGCCATTACAACATACATAGATATATTCAAACCGAATTACAAAAATATTAATAAAGAAAAGAATTTATTGAAAATAAAAATTCATCGGGATAAATAACAAATAAATAAATCCATGAACATCTCGGAACATCATTCCCTTTAGCCGTGGTTGACAGCAGATCCTTTGGAGATGGAGTTGCGGGTCGAGTATTCCGAATTTCTAGCTCTTGAAGTCCACCTTCCAAAATCTGACAGAGATCCCTCGGCAGCCTTAAAATGAGCGATAAAGGTTTAATACCCATTATTAACAATTAATAAAACTTACGGTTTTCCAAAAGTTGGAAAAATCGATATTGGTTGTTGTCATTAACTACAGTAGTGTTTTTGTCCAATCCGTCTCCACTTTCCAATCAAGATTTTTGGCCCTGAAGAGGACCGTATTTCTTTCACCAATTAATTGATTGATTTTGTCCGAGAATTTTAGGTCTCTTTGTTTGTGTTCGGGAACAGTTCGTTCGCTCGTATATAGAACATGATATTCTACAAAAAGATTTTCGTAAACTTTGTACAACTTATCGAACCCTCGAACCATTCGTTTCATTATCGGCCGATATTCGTACAAAGTCCCACAATTACAAGGATACGGTACTTTCCCCGTTTCTTTTAATATTGTTTGGAATTTGTTTTCTTGTTGAATTATCAGCTGACAGACTTCCGTTTGTAGTTTTATTTTTTGATCGAACTTCCGTTTGTCTTTCTTTTCTTTTCTCAAGAGTCGTAATCGAATCGTCTTTGTCTGTTAAATTTTTAATCATTTTGTCATTTAATTTCATGATTAAAAAATCAATATAATCTCTTAAACTTTTATTTTCGATCTCAATTACATTTAATCTCGTTCGTTTAAACAACGAACTTAACTACAGAAAACTATAAAAATTGTTATTTACATAATTAACCTATATATATCTATATAAGGTTATTAACCTTTTTTTTATTTTTTTTATTGGTATTTTTTTCAGAATTTTAATAAGAATTTAAATTCATTCTGAAACAAGTAGTCTGAAGTGATAGTATTCACATATTAAAATGATCACATGTTAAAAATCAATAAACACTTACCATATAAAATGCACACCATATAAGACCGGGGTAGAAAAATAGCGGGTCGATTCTGGTGCATATCGGCCAGTGAACGCACAGAACCGTCTAAGTTGCACAGCGAATTTCATGATATGCACGCACAATCGCCTACTGACCCGATCGACACATGTTTTATATATGAACAAAATAATATACAAAATGTAAATACAAGAGTGAAATTCACTCGGATCACAGCAACAATTTCACAGATAATTTTAATAAAACTTTTACAACATCAATTTCAACATTTAACATTACATGTAAGTAAAGCAGCCTCAATATTAAATATCTTTAATTAAAATAAATTAAATTAGTGTTTATTTAAAAATAAATATATATATATATTTATGCTTAATTGCTTTGTTAATTTCTATCGCCAATCAATAAATATGGTCCTAAAGAGAACCGATTTAAGTTCTAATAGTATTAATTCTTCCTCGACCGTGTCTCGCCCTCCGTTGGGTTCTCATCGTTATTCGAGTTTTGTTGGCGAACCGAACGACTGACCAGACATTACTGGCGCTTTCCGTCACTATTTTATCTCGTCGTCATTCGGAGCGGTCTTGCGCATTGATATTGTCGCAATCGAGTCTAGTTTATTCGTGTCGTCTAATGACACTAAAGAATGAATTGTCGTTTTATTGATCGTGGAATTTACCATTTCAGAAATTATAAATAACGACTTTTAATTTTAAAATTTTTATTTTAAATTTATTTATACACAAAAGTCTCATCGTTGATGCATTAAAATAATTACAATTATTGATATATAAATATATTAAAATCCAGAACACGTCGAGGGTTTTATGTTCAACCATGATACCGTGTCTCGGGTAAAATGATTTGTGCTCGGAGTATACAATCAATTTTAATACTATAAGTCAGATCGTTGATCACTTGACCTAAATTATAATTTTTTTATTCGGGAAACTTGTTGCGTTTACTCAAAAGTTTATTCAGTTTAATATAAAAATATCTAATATACAGGGGTGGCCATAAGTCGCTTTACCCGGTTTTAATAATAATAAACCCAAAATTCTAAATGATACAACTTTATTTAATCAACGTACAATAATAATTTCAAAACAAAAGCTTGAAAACAATTAAATCTTATCTTCAAAGTGTTGTTCTTCAGATTTAATATACTCTTTTATACTCTTCCTTAGATTAAATTATCTGTGAGATAATTTATGCAGACGAAAACAAAATTCTTCGTTCTTGAGCTTTTAAAATTCTTATAAAAATATAATTAAAGGGACCTTTCTTTAAAATCTTGTTCTTTTACAGTCTTCTTTTAAATATAATTTGCCTTTATTTATCTTTTAAAATATCATGCTTTCTTTTCCGTCATAAACATTCTTTTTTTTATTTATTTTGTTTATCTTTTTATTAAATTTTAATTCCATTATTTATATATAATTTATATTATTGATAAATAGATAAATAATTTCTTATTATATCTATTAATTATAACAAAAAAGTTATTTTAAATATTTTTATTATTTATACTCAACACACACACACACACATATATATATATATATGTGTGTTAGGATTTCGAAAAATACATATGAATACTTTTGACAAAATTTTATGTAGAAAAAAATTAAAATAATTTTTTTGGTAAAATTATTAATTTCAAACAAAACAATATTTAGTTTAACGAAATTTAGAAATTGAAAATTAAAAACATTTTAGTCTTTGTTTTATTTTATCAATTTTCAAGGCTGATGAAAATTACTATATAAGCAGCAGCAAATTTAGTTTAGTTTGCCCAAAAATTTCTCTCAAAAACATAACCAAGGAGACAAGTAAAATTTTTATAAAGAATTATTTTTATTTATCATTCTTTTAAAACATTTTTTTAAACCATAAGTATACCGTATGGAAGAAAAAGGTTTATTGTAAGAATTTTAAATATCGTTCGTTTTGGAGATTCACAGTTTTTACTGTAATCTGTTAACTCGTACGAAATATTGATTTGTGTTTGTGTTCTGTCATCAAGAATTGAATTATTATTATTATTTTTGACTTGTTAATTTTTGTTATTTGAAATAAAGTTTCATAAAAGAATTTGTGTTCATTGTATATATATATATATATTTATGTTGGAAGTCCTTACTGATTAATTGGAGGCAGATTAAAGAATAAAGATTTGTGTTTAAAAAGTAAATATTTAAATTAAAGATTTTGAATACCCAACATAAATATATTTGGTGAGCCCTCTGTTCTTAAAACAAAAAGAGTATATTTTTAATAATTGAAATCTCGAAAAAGTATCAAAACGTCTTATTATCCTTTGAGAAATCGGAGAAAAGTTAAAAAAGAAACGATGGCAGAAAATAGAGAGAATAATATAGATTTTACAAGTTGTCAAAGTTACATGTAAATCAATATGTGGGAGACCCCGTGGAATTCGTAGATTTTATGACAGAATATTTTATGTTTGCTACAGCGTATGGATGGGCCGAAAAAATAATGATGAAAAAAAGATTACCGTTATATTTAAAAGGTGAAGCTAGAGAAGTTTTTAATCAAATTGATAAAAATAAAGTTGAACTTGGGAAAATATGAAAGATTTAATGGCTGAAAAATTAATAAGTGGTGATGAATTTATTCTTGAATTCAAAATGCAGAGGAATCAGTTGGTGAATTCGCTTTTTATTTATCCACACTTGCGGAAAAAGCGTTTCGAGGAAAGAGAAATTGGACAGAACAAACAAAAAAGATAGTCGAAGATCAGTTTTGGACTGGAGTTCAAAATAATATAAGAACAGCACTTTGTTTTGTGGACTATACAAATTACGATGATCTGGTAAAAAAGGCTATAAAAATAGAAATGAATACTACTGCAGCTCCTATTCGACCAGTATGTGTAACTGAATTAAAACCGATAGAGAGACCTAAACCGAAGACATATTCAAACAACAGTGATACAGATGAAGATTTTCAAAGTTATACATCTCCAAAAATGCAAAGATATAGACCACAAAATGAAAATCCAAGACAAAGTCAATATTTTGGTGGTAGAAATAACAAAGCCCAAATTATACAAGAAGTCCGAATTATTCAAGATCAATGAGATTTAACGACACTAGAGAGTCAAATAATTGTACAACAAGACCTCAATGTTATAACTGTAACAAAATTGGTCATGTCAGCAGTCAATGTTGGTTCAAAAATAATACAAAAACTAATCGAAATTCACCTATTAAAACATGTTATATGTGGGAAAAGAGGTCATCTAGCCAATGTATGTAGAACAGATATGACTAGAAATAGATATTTAACTCCTTCTCCACAGTAAGCAAAACTTAATAGTGAAGGTTAAATACAGTGTGAAAAATGTAAAAAATATGGTCATGTTGCCAGATCATGTAGATCAAATACGCAAATACCATCACCATCAATTTTGAAGAAGAAAATTAAATTCAAAGATAATCAATCCGATATAAACTGCTTGTCATCTGAGGATGAAGGTTCTAATGATTCTATGAAAACAAATTTTAATGAATTAAGAACACTGATCGCAGAGCGGCAGTTTGAGCGCGGCAGCCTCCCCCAGAGCTCAACAGGTCGTATCTTGTTCTCGTTTTAGATTCTTGATTTCTGCGTGATAAATATATTCTATTTCGATATTTTAACAACACACATTGTTTCCAATGAACAAGAACCGCTGTCAACATAATCTCCAATAAACAAGTCTCTATCAGTTGATGATTTTCCACAATTTTGGAATATTATCGTTAATTCATTCCATTGATCAAGAATATCTTCACAATTTTTAATAGGTACTGAAATTTCGTCAATTTCTTTGATAAGCAATCTCTGATCGGGAATTCTTTCATAATTATCTTCGAATGTCTTCATAAAATAATCCATATTAAAAATATGATCAAATGGCAAAGTTATCTGTTCTTTTAAATTTGACATTCAATTTCATTTAATGAATAATTTTCTTTAAATAATAAATCGATATCGGTAAGTAAATTTTTATTTATTATCAAATTTCTATATTAACTAATACATATAAACAAGGCCAGAATAATGAATTATAATAACAGCTTTTTTTACATTTTCTAATTACAAAAAACTAAATTAAAATGTAGTTTAAAAAATAAAATTTATAAACTTACTTTTTTAATTCAATTAATTTTCATTTTTTCAAATTTTACAATTCACATTCACAAAAAACTTTAAATTTTTCTCAAACTTTAAAATATATTTTTTTTTATATTCTCAAACAAACACAATTTGACAGAATGTCCGCAAGATTTAATAAAACTGATCCAAGTGTACAGATGCTATCAACATCAAAAGACAAAAGTAAAAATAAATTGAAACGAAATGAAAATAATAGTAAAGTCGAAAGTAAAGTTCAAAGTGTTTCTGATAAAATTGATGATGTTAAGTTAGATAAATCGAGAATATACAGGGTGGCCCAATGGGTACGCAGCCTCTAATTTTTGCATATTCTAAATCTACTCGTCAAGACGAGTATTTTGATATAGATTAAATTGAATTTTAATCTTTTGATATGGAATTTTTACACCTCACATGTTATATATCAAAATACTCGTCTTGACGAGTAGATTTAGAATATGCAAAAATTAGAGGCTGCGTACCCATTGGGCCACCCTGTATATGAGTAGATTAATAAACGAAATGGAAATGAATAAAGATTTAAATGGTAAAATAAGTAAAAATATTAAAGAAATTATTGAATTGAATTTACAAAATGATAAAACTGAACATTTTATAAAGTTGGTAGTGAATTATTATTATATTTAGATTATAATAAAACGATGAATTGTGAAATGGAAACATTTTTCAAATTTTAGGAGAACAATTGAGAAAAATGCCTATGACAGATAATCTTCAGATTTTTATAACTCTTAATGGACAAGAATTTACAGTAATTCAAATTGGTCATCTTAAAAAAGTTAAACATTTGAAGGAAATGCTTGTGTAAAAGATTGGAAATGATAAATTTATTATGAATTTCAAATGTTTTGAATTAAAATTAGAAGAGTATTTAGTGGATTATGGAATGTTACCAAATAACATTAATGCTGTTGATATTATAATGTTAAAAATATCAACAAAATTAATTTTAACTAAAATATAATAATTAATTCTAAATTAAAAAAATAATTTTTTTTGAATTAAAAATCAAATTGTTCCTATCGTATTCTCAACTTATTCATATTCTATTTTATGATGAATACGAAACTTTCCGACGTTTTTTTGTCTTTTTTATCTTTTGTTTTTGTGAGTGGTGGTGCATGGGCGTTCTTAGTTGGTGGAGCGATTTGTCTGGTTAATTCCGTTAACGAACGAGACTCTCACCTGCTAAATAGTACATTTGTGTTAAATCGCAAATGCTGACTTCTTAGAGGAATAAATAGCGTTTAGCTAAATGAAATGGAGCAATAAGAGGTCTGTGATGCCCTTAAATGTCCAGGGCCGCATGCGCGCTACAATGGCAGCAAGTTTTATTCCTGGCTAGAAATGGCCGGGTAACCTCCTGAATCACTGTTGTGTCAGGAATACTGGATTGAAATTTTCCCACTTGAACGAGGAATTCCTAGTAAGTGCAAGTCACTAGCTTACGCTGATTACGTCCCTGCCCTTTGTACACACCGCCCGTCGCTACTACCGATTAACAATTAATTATTATTATTATTAAAATATTCTTATAAAAATAATTTTATTATTATTATGGGTATTATTATTATTATTAATTCATTATTATTACATAAAATAAAAAAAATCATTATTATATAAAATATAAATAAAAATTAAAAAACAAAATAAAAAGATCAAACTTATATTTATTAAAATGAACGAATACAGTATATTCCAATTATATATTTATAGTTTTCCCATTCAATGGGAGATAAACCGCAAGATAGAGATGAGTGAATTATTGAGACCCGAGAGGTGATTGACATGGAGGTGGAAATATTATTTCATTATAAATCAAAACAGCTAAATCTGTGAAATATATTAAACAAATCGGTTTTTCTTCTAATTGATATTATTTCGGTTAGCGATATATAGTCATATTGAAATTGTTATGTGTTGTCTATATTCGCAGTTTTCTTAATGATTGAAATGTATCGATGGGATTTGTTAATCTATACGGAGCTATTGCGGTATGTGTGACATGTATCGACAAATTGATTTTTTTCAACATTTTTTAAAACATCAAAAATGGGCATTTGACATAACCCAACCCTATTACAATACAGAATAATGTAGTTAAATATATAGGAAAAATACCGAATAATATAGAAAATACTAAAAGAATTATAATATCAACCTTCAAAATTTCTTTATGAACCTTCAAAAATCTAATTATCAACCATCAAAATTATAATTATATCAACATTGAAAATTACTTTATCGAACATCAAAATTACCTTATCAACCATTATCATTGTATTATCAATTATAATTTTTGACCAGTCAGTTCGATACGTGTCAAATGTCTTGGTACATTGACATCTATGAGTTTCACAATTTGACGTTTTTAAATGACTGTCCAAGTCCGTTTCTGATTGTAGTCTAGTACCACAAATATTACAGATCTGGATGGTTTCGAAATAACAGAACACTTAGCGATTATGTTTCGGGTTTTTCAACCAGATATTTAATTGTTTCTGGTTGAAAATTGGTGAGAATAACAATCAAAAATTAAATAATATTCTTCTAAAGGTTTATTTATATTTGATAGATTATTGCGTTCAAATAGCTGTTGTTCTTCTTTAACTTCCGCGATTGATACCACTTGATCTATCGATAATTGAGGCTTCAATAATTTATTTACACTTAAAATTGATAAGAGTTCTTGGAGTATGAATTACTTACGATTGAGTAACATTTTTATCAATGAAAATTTATTTCAGAAATATACTATAAGGTATTTATTCCTACTTGTTATGAATAAAACAAGTCTTTCTTTGGTAATACCTCCAGAAGCAATAACGTGAAATCGCATGATTATATCCCAATAAGAGTATTTATATTGGTCGTGAGGAAGATTGTATTCAATGAAACGTTGATATTTGGTGTTTAGCGGTCGATAATTCGCAACCATTCAAAATCTGGTACTCGTGAAACTTAATGATGATGAAAACGATTTTAGCGAATTTGATTGACTTTTAGTACTGTTTATGATAGACAGAGAAATAGATTCATATGAACTCGGTTTTGCTTGACTCAAACCAGTAGTCATTGTAAATTAATCTTTATATATATATATTTAATAATAACAATTGAAAATTAATCTATGTCTTTTTATTATTAGATTTCAACAATTTTATCAAAATAACATATTAAATCAACTTCAGTAAAAAGAAAAAAAATTAAACGATATATATATATATATATATATATATATATATATATATCTATGTTGGTGTATCGAGGTAATATTGAAATTAAAACGAAAAATCAACAGTTAGAAGTTCTATTTATAAAATATTTATTGATGATCAAAATATGTGCAACTGATTTTTAAAAAAACAACTGAACCTTATTTATTTTAATTTTTAGGACGGGTAAAATGGAGAAACGAAATTCGCTTACTCCAAAGTGATTTTAAATATATAAAAATATATTATTGAAAATATATATAATTCTATGTCGGATGATGATTTAAACTCACCCGTACCTTTAAGTCTTTAATTCTTTCGATTAGTTCAGTAATTCTCGATTTTTTATGCTCTTTTAAAATTTAGTATTTATATTCTCTTTTTTCACTCCGGGAGGTCAAGAATGTAGAATAATTAGCTCCAATAATTAGCTCGTCTTTCAATTGATCGAAAATAATTAAGGTTAATCAAGTTCGCTTAACTCTTTTAAACTTTTCTTAATCTTCTTATTATAATTAAGCGCCCTTTTTACTTAAAATCTTTTCTTTTTATACTCTTTAAACTTTATTTTTCTTACTATACCATGTGACCATCGTTTTGTTTTAAAAATTTCGACTTGTGGTTCCTCAAAGTGCGTTTCTACTAATTAAGGCGTAAGTCTTTCATAGACCGATGGACGTGCTCCAGATAAGACTTTCAACTGGTCAGGATGAGGTGGTGGAGGCATAGCATCTACATTCGTGCGACATTCATAGGGGATAACGTATCCATTCACCTACTTTCTACCTTGCGATATATCTTCAGCAAGGCATCCGTGTCTTCATATGAAGAATGAACATGCAGTTGGATTCGCTTTCGCAGGATATCCCAAGCTAATGATTTTAAACAATAAAAATTTCCACCATTGTTCTTCTAGATACCCATTAATTCAAAAACTTTCGCCGCTGCGGTATCGCGGATATGTGTGGGTATGGCCAAACCTATGATATCCATTTTGAGATAATGGCCTACAAGAATATTACGCTATATGATTTTAGGCAATTCCGCGATCACCTCATATTCATCTGTGCAACCTATGATGTCTTTGTCATCTAAACCATGGTACCCCTCACACCATTCAGTTATTCTAGTGCGCGCCCTGACCCGGGTGATCATGAACACTTTTCCGTTAAAATTTAAAGGTTTGATCGCCGCAACATGAAATCTTTTGTCGGTGTTCTTAACAAATTCAGCGTTCAAAAATCGTAAAGGGAGCCTGATATCGTCCAGAGATTTTTTCTTAAGAACGATGTTCTCTGGACGACCAACCTTTCACTAACCTGAAATTCCGAATTTATCCGAAGTCGTGAAAGCTGGAAAAACGGATTTGCTACGTCATCCTGCAACAAAAATTCTACGGCAAAAACAGCAGTTTTGCTGAAAGAGGACAAATAAATATCATTTATTTGTTCGGCCACCTAGTCTTCCAGACTGTCCGCGATATGTAATTTTTTACAAAATCTTCCAAATGTATTTCCATAATCTTTAATTTGTATATATGGAATAGTTCATTGTAAGTCTCATCGTTGATTTCTATTTCAGAATTTTTTACAATGTTTTTTTTAAATGTTTTTTCAAATAATTTGCTATCAATAAATTTATTTAATGTATTTTTATAGTATAGAGTAAAATTTTTTGTAAAAAAGTTATTTAATTCTTTACTCTCCATAATTTTTTTAATACAATTAAATAATTTGTCTTCTGTTATTTTTTGTTGTGAAAAAGTTTTCAAAAAAAATATTTATGTTGTCTTTAATATTATGTTGTTTAATAAATTTAATTAAATTACCAGAAAATAATTTCTTCTCGATAAACTTTTCGAAAGTGTCCTTGAAATGACCTTGACCTATATTCTCAACTGATGTTGGTCGATTTAACGGGTTGATCGATCGGTTATCGTTCAGTCCGGTTCGAGTTTCGGTTGGTCCATTTCGGGTTTCGATCGGTACGGTTCGGTTGATTGTTGGTATCGGTCCATTCCGGTTATCGTTTGAATTTGATCCAGTCAGGTTGCCGTTGATAAACACTTTTTGTGTGTCGGTGGACTTCAACGATAATAGACTGTCGGATCTCTTCAAAGGGTTCCACTCGTTTTCGGTGTTTACTATATTGGCGTAATTTGTATAGTAAGTCCGATTTGATTCGACA
>MQRK01212006.1:18974-29869 GCA_001938485.1 Girardia tigrina | reverse complement strand
TCCATATGAATTATTATTAATATAATTATCTACTTACAATTGTAAGTAGATAATATGAGCGTTAGTGAAGCAGGCAGGCAGTGACTTGGGCTTTTATAATATAGATATATATATATATATATATATATAAATCGATATTATTATTTATATTTAGAGTTTCATAATCTGGTTATGTAACTGAAATATTGTTCCTTATAAATTTGTTTGAGTAATGAAAGTTGTATTAGAAATAAAGTTTGCAAATTATGCCTTTGAATTTTAATCACGAACCCAATACGTACAAAATGCGTTTTGTCAGAGCGTGTAGAGCTAGACAATAATTACTGAACCCGATTAATTTAATTCCATGTTAAGTTTAAATAATTAGAAATTAATCTTAATTATTACTTCAAATAATAATTATTATTTTTTCTTTTATTTGATTTTAAATATTTTTTTTTGGAAATTACAAATATTTTATCTGATTTATTATATATAAATGATGATAATAATTTCGACCCAATTTCAGTAATAATTCCCATTATATCAAATATATCCAAGTCAAAATTTTCAAGTAACAATTTATTAATGAGAAATTCGTCTAGAAACTTGATTGAATTTCTTTCTTGAAAAATAAAGAAATTTTATAAATTATTCATTATTAACTTATTTTACACAAAAAATCGTAATATAAAAATAAATATTTTTCTTATCTTAATTATTTATTAATACTCATACAAAACTTTGGAAATTACTGTTTTTAAAAGTTTAATTTATTTGAGTTTTCCTTCTGTCCTTTTTTGATGGGTTGAAAGAAAATAAATATAAAATTATGAAATCATATCGAAGGTCACCGGTGCAGCAAACGATGATACCGCAGCTCAGGATGGCAATTACCACTTCTTCCACAAAGGATGTTTCCCATTATATCGAAATTATTGGAAATTGAATGCAATGCAAAGCTGGCAGTCAGAATACTTCCCTCATTAACCATCTTACTGCTATTGAAGATTGTTTTCTGAATCATATTTCAAGAAACAACAACCGAGTAAGATAATTGACTTTTTCTAAAAAAAACTTGTAAAAGTTTGATTTATGTATACTACCATTTCTTCCTCGATTTGAATATCTTTTGTATAGAAAAAATCTCATTCCGAAGATGCGGAGAAAATGGCCTTCAGGAATTTATAGTTTGTCATCCTTCTAATTTTTATTCAATGGACCTCACAAGCTGTTGCTCAATTGATAAAAGTGTGTCGATAATATGGATGCATACTTTGATGAATAACATCAATATTTGTATTGGTAAATTATAAATAAAATTTGACTTTAGTTTTACAAATTTCATACTTGACGACTAATAACACAATTCAAAGAACATTTTTCAGTCTCATTTTAATTTTACGGGTTTCCCAAACTCAAATAATTGTAATCAAATTTTACAAACGCTAATAAATTTTAATTTACTTTTTTTTAAACAAAATTAGCCAAACCTAAATTTTAAACTTCAACTACAAGTGTGGTAGCTTGCGACTTCAAGCCAACTTTGAGTTTAAATATATTCGTAAAATGTATAAATTTCATTGCTTAATGACAAGTGGTTTTTTCCATTCTTTTTATCAGCTTACTTTCTATATAGGTATATATGTATCCATGGAATTTAGAAACCTGTTTTTTAAGGCGTTTTACTCAATCGATTTGCTTAAAACTTTGCATACTTACTCATTCTCGATTACAATAAATGATTATATAAAAATTTGATCGAAAAAAACTTTTTAAGATCCCAAAATGGGGAAAAACAGGAAATTCGGAGTTCCGGAACAATATTAATTACAAGATATATACTTATAAATTATAAGTAGTTTATATTAATTTTTATTGTATTTTTTTAATTAAAATGTTTTAAATTTTGAAAGCTTTGTTTGCAAAGTAGAATTCTGTCTGCATAAAGAATGGATATAAAAAAATATTTTTTTGATTTACTAGTTAATAGTTAGACTTTGCTATTTTGACTCGAGAACATCATATAATTTCAAATGCCTAAGTTATAATAAAAAGCAATCGAACAGGTAGTTCGAAGGTTAATCTGATTTTAATATATTACAGTTTAATCCTTTTAAAATTTAAAAAGAATTTTAAAGAATGTATTTTAATTCTTGGAAAAATATAAAAGATTGACTTTGAGATAAAATGGAGCATATGGAAAAGAATAAATTCAACAATGTTACTGTGAGGGATAATTTGGAATGTTGTAAGTTTGTTGTTTGTATGCTGTTTAGATTTGTGACTCTCCTACTCTGATGGGATTGATATGTTATTTGATTGATTATTTGAATCTAACGATATTAATGTTAAGTACTAATTAATTAAAGTTTGATAATTATGAATTTTAATATTATTTTCAGTAAACGATTTTAACTTATTAAATTTAATATATTTTAAAAATTAATGTTCATTTAAAAAATTACATAATGTCTTTTTATCCAATAAAATTATGAGAAATTAAAATTTATTATTAAACTTTCCCATTCATTGTTTTTTTAGATTTGAATATATTAACAAAAACTATATTAATCAAAGAAAGATGCTCTCTGAAAATTGTTGTGAAGAATCTGTTTGTGTTGTCAATAAATGTTTACAGTATGATTCATAAGTCTGTTCACTCCCCTTATTTTTTGAAAAAAAGATCAAATTTTTAACAAAACATTTATTAAGTGGAACTTTCAATACTTAATTGAATGTCCTTTCATGTCCTTTATCATTTTTAATCGCCTAGGCATGGATTCAACAAGACTTTTACAATAGTCTTTTGAAAGTTCGTACCATATTTTTTGAACAGCCACCCACAGCTGTTCTGACGATGTGCACCTTAAAATATGTAATTTTCTTTTTAAAAGTCCCCATACATTTTCGATAGGATTTGCGTCTAGTGATTTGCCTGGCCATGGTAAATCGTCGACTTCCTTCTTTTTTAAGAAATTAAATGTCGACAGTGCATGGTGTGGTAGATCTTGCTGAAAAAAGAATTGTTGTTTTGGAAATACCAAGCACTTTCCAATAATATCAATGTAGAAGGTTCAATGAATGCTCAAATGTACCAGGAAACTATAATACATTAATAAACTATTATAGTTTCCTGGTACATTTGAGCATTCATTGAACCTTCTACTTTTATAAGAATACCTACCCCGTTTGCCGAAAAGTAGCCCCAGACATAAACTTTGGCTCCGTGGCTCATGGTTTCATGGATGTTTCCGAGTTTCAGCCTTTCATTTCTAGTTCGTCTGATCCAACGTCTACCACGATGATAATAACATTGAAAAATGCATTCATCGCTAAATATAACAGAATACCAAGATTCTTTATCCCAATTTTGATATAATGAAGCCCGCTGCATTCTTCTTTGTCTCTGTTTAGCAGTAAGGAAAGGTTTCTTTACAGCTTTGAATGCCCGTATTCCATATTTCCGTAAAATCCTTTCTACTGTCGACTTACTTATGGCTATTGAAGAAGAAGAATTAAAAATCCTTGTAATATTTAACGTGGAAATATCATTTTTTAAACGACTTATGCGTTTAATCACTCTATCTGATCTGGCGCTTAGTTTATGAGGTCTGCCTCCACGTGACTGATCTTTCAGTTCTCCTGTTTTTAAATACATCGCCCATATTTTTTGCATTCCACGTTTTGAAATATTTGAAATATTCCTCAACATAAATATTACGTTAACACATGATTCAAATAAATAAAATTCAAGCAAAAATGTCTGTAAAAACGTTCTTTCCTTTTATTTAAAGTTGGATTCAAATTATTAGGAGAAAGTCGAAATGATTAAAATTTGCAATTTTCTTC
This sequence comes from Girardia tigrina, assembly GCA_001938485.1. Classification (NCBI taxonomy): domain Eukaryota; kingdom Metazoa; phylum Platyhelminthes; order Tricladida; family Dugesiidae; genus Girardia; species Girardia tigrina. The sequence continues at coordinate 26,038 of MQRK01212006.1, read as the reverse complement.
AAATCTGTCAAATCCTAATGAAGATAAATGCGATATTTTATGTTCTCTTCATTGTGTTTGAACTCTTCAATAAATTTCAATTTTCCATTTTAATTAATTTGCATTTTTTCTTTTCCAAAAATAATAATTTTATTTTTTCGTTTTTTTAACAATTTTTTATAAATTAAATAATAATTATTATTCAAAACTTTTTCTTAATTTTTAAAAAAAGGTGAAAGATTTTTTTTCTAATTATAATAATTTCTAAAAAATAACTAATATGATTAAATTTTTCCTAGCAGAATTTGACACCCTATTTCCACTTGTTCTAATCTGATTTTATTTTCTCGTTTTACGATCCATAATTTTGTAGTTTACTTGCAACTGGTGATGAAATAATTGGACGAACATTTCACATATAATTAAAAAAATAAAAACAATTATTAATAAAATGGAAATTTGTATGTTTTATTAAATAAAATTTTTTTCAAGTGTTTTAATTTTGAGCTTATTACAATGAGATTCGAGATTTGCCCATCGGGGAAGTGGGAGATTTATCATCGGTCGGACATACGATCCAACCAGCACACAATAAGAGACTTGTATATATATATATATATATATATATTATAAATACAAAATTTTTAAAAAGAGAGTCTGATGATATATTGTTTGATCAAAAACCAACCAAGGAAATCCAAATCATATGTAACTCGATGAATTGCAAATATGTTAATAATTTATAAATAATTATAATTGTGAGTAGGAATAGTTACATAATAAATATTGTTTGTTACTACCTGAAATAACTAAGATTACTTACGCAATAATTATTGTGTGATTGCTGATGACATTGATTGTGTAAGGTCAGTTGGGATGATACAATAAAATGGGTTACTTGTCTGATGTTGAATGTATGCTGAATGTATGTTGGTAGTATATGTGTGTTTGAGAGTGTAAACCAATGAAAAGACTTTGAAAATGTGAGTCATTATAACATCACTATTTTGAGTCAGCTATCACACGCAAAATCAAGAAAGTGTATGTTCAAAAATAATAACATTTATGCACTAGATTGGTCTTCATCAAGTCCAGATTTAAACCCAATTGAAAATTTGTGGGCTATTATGAAGTCAAATTTATAGGTAAATCGACCACAAACTAAAGACGAGTTATTGAAAGATTATTTAGCTACTATGGAGAAACGTATAAAAGCCATTATTGAAGAAAAGGGAGATGTTTCACCGTACTAACTGCTGTTTATTAAAAACATATGAGCTGTCCAATGACTTTTAAACCAATAAAAAATTTTTTATTATTTAGAAATTACAAGTTTTAATTGTTAAATTATTATTAAACTGGGTTGATATAATATAGAAATTTTTATTTTATACAAATTTTGCAATTAGTTCATATTTTATAAAAAAGTGATTAAAAATGAGGTGTCCGGTGACTTTTGGGGTACGGTAGTATTAGGGGTTATCCTTTAAATATTTATTTGAACAAATTATCTGTGGAATCTTACAACTGGTTTTTTTTCATTATCAAAGCTATAGAAATAAAATAGCGTCAGAAAATATTAGACAAATAATAAATAAACTCAAAATTTACTCATATCGACGATAAAACGTATAGACGTCGTATTAAGACACTTAAATAAAATATTATTTATTGTGCCAACGTGACAACGACGACTTCCCTTTTTACCAAAAATATAAAATAAATGTAAACAAATTACATTAATAAAATCTATTGCTGTAAAGTATGTATTGAGTAAAGCTTTGGAGTCTTTAATGTTTTATTTTTCCGAATATTAAATTATCTTATGGTGAAGAATAAAATTAAGTCTATTTGCAAATAATAAACAAATTTGTAATTGTTGAACTTCTTATGAGATCCGGCTGTCAACTTTAAAGAACAAATTGCTATTGAAATATGCGAGTAAATATTTGGTAATTCCCGAACAAGTTAGTTTGATGAGGCGGCAGAATTTTTCGGTTTACGCAGTTCTTTGCTCTTCAGTTTTAATTATGTAAATGAGATCCATTGAAAATGCATGAAAATAATTATTATTTAGGATTGGAGAGGTGGTCGTGGAGCTTATCAAAATATCATTCCATCAAGTACAGGAGCTGCAAAAGCTGTTGGTAAAGTTATTCCAAGTATGATTGGAAAGTTGACTGGAATGGCATTTCGAGTTCCAACGGCGAATGTATCCGTTGTTGACTTAACTTGTAAGTTATACGGTCAAACAACGTACGAAAAAATAGTTGCAGCTATGAGACTGGCAGAAAATTGTCCTCAATATAAAGGGATAGTGAGAGTAGTTGATGATTTATTGGTATCCTCGGATGTCTGTGGTGACTCCCATTCTTGTATCTTTGACGTTGGTGCGGGAATTGCTCTAAATGAAAGTTTTGTAAAACTTGTAGCCTGGTTAGTTTTAATATGAATTACTAATGATAGATTTTAAATTCAAATTAATGAGAAAAATTTAGTAAGTTTTAATGGTACACTTTTCAAATGCGCTTTGATTTCAATCTTTTAAATATTAGTTTGAACGTAACGAATTTCTATTTACTCTCAGATCGTGGTTCTTAACCTGGGGTCCACAAATAATATTTCAGGAGTCCGCCACACCAAATTAATTTGAATTATACAAGTTTTTTAACTTTTCTTATAAAGAATCAAAAAATGAAAAATATATTGTATTTATAAGTTCTTGCATTCTCCAGGTTGCCCTTGAGACTTAGCGATGGTAGCAGAGTCATAGTGGTGCTTAGTCAATTTAGTTTTGAATTTAAAATTCGTGAACTTTGTTCAGCTCATTTGAATTAATTATTTCCCCAAAACAAAAGGAATTTGTCAAAGTTCAAAAACTTATACTTAAAAACAAAGATCAATCGGAAAATATTTTAAAATAATCTCAGTTTTATCAGCAATTATAAAAATTCACAAATTCAACTCACGAAAACGATAAATTCAAAATGAGATAATCAAGAAAATATATGTCACTAAATCCAATCAGACAAAAGTGAAACGATTCAAATTATCAAAAAAGTGAAAATAAATTTCACTAACTATTAGTAATCATTAATAGTTCATAGCTCGATTTGATTGGCTAACCAATCAGAGCGATTCAATTGACTTATCTTTTTCAAGCACTCAGAAACAGAGTTCTAAACCATCGTCGTTTAAAGCCATAAATAAATACATAAATAAAAATAAGTAAACAAGTATAAAAAAATAAACAAAAAAACAAATAAATATATATAAATAATGCAATAATTTAAGTATTTAAAACTTTTTATTATACATATTGAAGACGCCCATGTCTTTGAAAAAAATTTTCAAGGGGTCCATTATATCAAAATGATTAAGAACCCCTAATTTCTTCTCGTTTAGCAAGGGTAGTCTATATTATCTTGTCTTCGGCTTTCTATTCTTTAGAAAAAAATAAAAATTAAAACTTTTACATTAAAAATGATGTTATTATTACTTTACAAAAAATCTTTAAACTTAATTTCCTTAATATACAATTTTTTTTACAAAAAAAGTTATTTTTACTTTCTGTTTACAGTTAGGTGAGTTTTGAAATCGTATACATCCTCCTTTCAAACATCTCTGTTAAATGAGGAAATTATATCTTTTTCTGTTTCTTCTTTTCTATTTTTAAACCTCAAAAGTAAATGCGAAATTAAACTGCTTGAAAATGTTGTCTAAGAATGATTAATGAAAATATGTTTTTTTCACTTTATTAGAAAAATTTATAAATTAGATTTAGTTCAGAAGGAAATTATTTTATAATTAACAATTCGAAGGAATAAGTAATATTTTGCTGATGCAGAGTTATCCACAGATTTACCAGTAAAGTAGTTAGTTTTTGAACAATCTTCTACCTTTTTACATAGTTCGTTTTGCAGTCCCCCAAATATTAATCCTCCCCGGACTCATGTGAAACACAAATATTCTTGATTCTTTTCGTTTCAATTAGTAATGTAAAACATTCTTTACCTACTTTTTACTAATTCTTTAAAGACACAATTAATAGTCATCAACCGGGGTGAATGAACATGTAATTAGTAATCAACAAGTTTGCCTAGAAAGAGACACTGAACGTTGAAATGACCATAACAGTAACTTTTCCTTCACAATTGCGTACAGGAAAATGTAATCAATAAAAATTTATTAAATAAAAATGGATTATTTAATACCATTAAATGTGACGGCTTCCCCACTGCAATATTCAATAACAGTAATACAAATATTTGGCTTTTGTTAGATGACTTGGCTAAAGACATCGCGTGTCACAGACTAACACTTGCCAATGTACTGGAACGACGACCAGAAGCCTTGAAAAACAGTATGCTCACCTTAATGATTTGTCGCAGCCGAAGTCAAAAGATACAATATTGAGGAGACAAACTCAAATATCTGAGGAGATTGGCAAATTTGCAGTGTTTAGACTGACCAATACCTTTTTAATAAATGTTTAAAAAATGTTTTATTTCTTTTGATTTGTGCTTGTTATTTTAAAATACCATTAATTAAATGTTGCGTTTCAAAAATTTCAACATTTTAATGGGCAATAAATAATAATATATCATTTAAAGCTAATAATAATTTGATAATAATTCAAAAAATAACAAATAGGATATCAATGTACGTGTTGGGGTTCCTTTTGGTGAACTTTAAATTTTTGATATTTTTAAATTTTTGATATTTTTAAAAATCATATTTATATTTTAGATAAAGTAAAAATAATGTCGATTAATTAAAATGAAATAATTCTTTAAAATAAAAAATTTAAGTTCTAGATAATATTTTTACTAATTAAAATAAATAAGATTTTTTTAAAAAAAATATATTTTATAGTAACATTTCTACTAATTAAATCGAAATAATTTTTGTAAAAATTATAGTTCACAGATATTATATCACTAATTAAAATGAAATAAGTTTTTAAAAAATTTTAGAGTAATGATAATATTTTAATTAAATTTGGAGAAATTTTTATAAAAATGAAGTTTTAAAAAATTCACAATTAAAATATCATCTTCGAAGTTAAGGAATATTGTAAAGAAGATTTTTATATATTTTGTAACACTATTTAAAATAAAATCATAATACCTTTTTAATGTATAAAATCAATATTAAGTAAAATAAATTTTAAAAAGAAAGTAATTTTTATTAAAAACAAATAAAAGGTTTTTATTAAAAAATAATTTATGATCGAATATTTAAAAAATCGAAAAAACATTTAAGAATTTAATTTTTAAAAATATTTTTAAAAATCTAAATTTATATTTCAATTAATAAACATTGTAAAAAAATAATAAAGCAAAAAACAAAATATGATTTATACAAAATTGAATAAAATAACATATTTGTATATTTATCGATATTATTATTTATATTTAGAATTTTGAGATCTGGATTATGTAATTAAAATATTTTTTCTCATAAATTTGTTTCAATAATGAAAATTGTAATATAAATAAAGTTTACAAAATTATGACTTCCAATTTTAATCACGAACCTAATAGTACGCAATTGTCTTTAAGCAATTGTCTGGCCACCAACAGTAACATATTTGGTCTACCACCATATTTAAATGATTCGATGAATGTTTCACTATTTTGATGGTGAATGTGTAGAGTTATTAAATGTTTTTGGGGAACTTTTGGTTCTAATGTAAATTGGGGGAAATTTTGACTTACTTTCGAATTTAAAATATTAATTACTTTTTTTCTTGGAAATACATGTAAATGTCCACGAGGGTTTTGTTTTTTTTTCTTATTAATCCTTAAATTCTTTTTTTAAATGTTTCCATTTTCAAGACAGCAATAAATACCAATTATATCTGAACTAAATTGTTTTTATTAAAGAGACAAAACGTCCGTGTCAAATGATGTTGTTTCAAGCTCCTTCTGAGATATAAGTTGTTTCAATCGGTACTCCTGTCAAGACATAAAACAATAAAAATATAAAATAATAATATAAATATTACTAAAAGTTATCGTATTAATTTCCATTATGTTTCACAAAGGAATTTGTTATTCGCAATTGTAAGATTGTTTGAAAGAAGACAAAACTCGTTTCTTCAGTCTTCCAGCATCATTCGACAGAAAGAACAATATTCTTTTTCAGAAAAAATATTAAAAAAAATAAAATAAAAATTCAAATATTAAATCACTTTTTTTCAACTTACGTTTTCCTTTTACAATTTTTATATTCATGACGAAAATAGAAAAGAAAGAAAATAAATTTGATTATTTACGAGAATTATTTGTAAAATTGACTTTTTTTTCGAGAAAAATAATATTAAGTTTGGTAAAAAATATCAAAATGTTTTTTTTATACTTGATTATTTTGTTTTTTTTTGTTTTCTACTTAACATAATTTCTTATCAAACTTTATTTATGATTATAACAAATGATATTGTGAGAATTGTGATGAATATTTTAAATTGTTTGAATGTGTAAATGTATGGATGCTGAATGTTATTTAAGTATGTTGAATTTAAAATGGTGATTCTCCCACCCAGAGGGAAATTGGTATTTTTTATTTAAATTTAAAGTGATTGACTATTCGAACATAATTAAAATAATCATTTTATAAGTTCATATTATTTATTTAACAAATAAAATTAGGTTTAATATTTTTAGTTAAATTTAAATAAAATGCATTTTTAATAATTTGATGACATTTTTATTATTTTGGGATTTATTGAGAAATGGTAAAACTTAATATTTTTAATTAATATTTTTTAGAGGTTAAATATTTTAAAAAATAACTTAGAAAAATTGTTCGAATAATCATGATTAAAAATAGAAATAAGAAAACCAATTAGAACGATGACAGATGATGAAAGACTTTCTGAAAAAAACACAACAGAAGGAAAAAGTAGAGAAAAAGAAAATAAAAATTGAAACAAAGCGAATACTTCAGATCGGAGATAAAGTACTTGGAGCGGAGAATTGCTGATTTGACCGAACATTGTTGCTCCGTTTCAAGGAAAAATGTAAATAAAAAATATAATTAAATTAATAAATTAAAGAAACTAAAATAATTAAGTAAATCAA
>MQRK01211999.1:23331-33418 GCA_001938485.1 Girardia tigrina | reverse complement strand
ACGAATTAGCGCCAATATATTAATTTATATATATTTGTTTAATATATTTTTATATATTTTTAAAATCACATTGGGATAAACAAAACGTTGTTGTCCCGCTACCCAATATATAAATTCATAAATAGGTTAAGTTCCTAAAAACTTATATCATTCTATTCTTGTATAATTTGTGAATAATAATTACATATTTATTAAAAGAAAATCTTATTGTTTTGTTTTTCTGTTAAAGTTCTTAAAAATCACCTATATCCTAACACTATTTTTACTTTAGAGTGATGTATTGAGTTCATTTATTTTATTAAAAGTTTCGACAAGGTAACATAAAATTAAAATCCATTTTTCGTTTAAAAACTTTTCTGCAAGAGAATGTTTATGCTCTTTTAAAAAGAGCTGAAGTTCATCTTTCATGTAGAAAAGCCGACAAAGTATTTTTTCTCTTGATAGCCATCTGATTTCGATATGAAAAATCAAACTATCAATATTATTATCGCTACCCATTTTATTGCAGAAGATAGAAAATAATCCACCTTTTAAACATAGAGATTTGATAAAAAATTTAAATTTTAAATACATAGTTTAAAACTTCATTTCTTCCGGTTCCAAATTTTCACGATGGATGATACAAAGTGTGAATTCAACATGAGGGGAAATATTTAAAACCTTTGTTTTGAACTCGATTCTATTTCCAATCATTGCACCAGCTACATCTATACATACTCCAACACAATTAATCAAATACAAATTATTCTCATTAAAAAAATATTCTATTACATTGAATATTTCGTTGCCAGTGGCGTGACCTTCCATAGCTTGACAAAATAATAATTGACAAAATGCCTCTACAAATTTATTTCCTTTGACATACCTGACATATACTATTAATTGAACTGTGTTACAAATTGATAAAGAAAGTATATATATTTAGTTTTTTTTTAATTTAAAAATTAAAGGGAGAAAAGTTATATATATATATATAAATATTATTTGTAATTGGTTTATTTAAAAAGGAAAATTTTAAGTGTTAAATTCTGGAAATTGTTCGATTCTGGAAAAATCCAATTTGGAAGAAAATGTTAATTGTAATATTTTTTTATCCGATATTGTTTTTTGATGATTGTAAAAGGAGAAAAAAAAGGACATTGAGTTTTGTTTTGTTGGAGTAAATTGATGAACTTGTAAAAACGACAGAGTTTTTGATTGATGAAAATAAATTCGATACGTGATTTAATATCGTTTTTAATTGATTAAAAAGTGAAATTTTTTTTGGATGCTGAATTGTGCTAATCGCGATGTTGAGAAAGACCGCAAATATTAAAATTCTAAAAACATTAAATGATGCGCCGATTCTTCTCATCGATATTATGAAGCTCGAATCGATTTTAGATCAAAATTTAAATAGAAATAATAAAATAAATGGTACAGTATTTCTGTATGATCAGCGAATGTCGGTGTTGGATTAAACGTACAATGATTTAAATAGAAAGCAAAATGCTTTTAGAGAAAATTATTCCATTAAGATTAATTTTACAAAGCGAAATGTGAATCAATCAATTAAAAAATCGATATTGAAATGGTTAAAATATTCTGTGAAAGATTCAAAAGATTTAACGACAAATCGAATTCGATAAACATTATCTTTCAAACACTTCGTCCATTCAAACCGTCATCGACTAAATGCACGAAAAACATCCGAAAAAATGCAATCGACTGTCGGGCCAGATTATTGGCGTCAATCGCCAACAACGAAGTGAATTTCTGCAATATCTCCTCGTACGAGAGAGCGAGTATTGAATCGGTCAACTTGAAAGATAAACTCGTGAGTGTCGATCCGATTTTCTCGATCAAATTTCAGTTGAATATCGCCTGGATCGAGTTCAATTGCAATGAATAGATTCTGTTGGTCGCCTTGGTCGCAATTGGTCACCAATGATGGTCGATTCGCGACTGCCAGACTGTTCCATGTCGAGGGGTGGCTGCTGGAGAGTGAAGAGTCGAATTTTTCTGAATATAAACCGAGTACAGGGAGCCAGTTGGTCGATTTGCGGTGGCATCCAGATGAGAGGGAGTCAATTTTGATGGTTTTGAGCGATGCGGTCTCACTGTGTTATGTGATGGAGAACTAAATCGGTATTGTGAATCGGAGATCGAGTGCGTTTTCTGTATCCTGGAGTCCGAAGGGATTTGTCATTGATCAGTGCGACGGTTTGAAGAGTGAAAAGTGCTCGAGTGCGATCAAGGACATGAACAGTGTTATTAAAGTTCGGGCTAATTTGGTTCCTCTTGAATCGTGTTGGTATTCTGTCTTTGATTTTATTGTTGGATTTCGTGGAAGCACTCCAAATGACGGACAATTCTGAAACACTGTATCCTTTAAATATGTACTTTCGTCAAGTTGAATAGCAAATTTAACGGGTTCTTGTATTTGGACCAACTGCTGTTTTTATGTCATTTGAAAGATCTTCTTTTAACCGTATTATGAGATAAGGATATTTTTCTCAAACTTTCGGCATATTTTTCACCGTACAATATTTCTCCCATTTTATTACTGCAGGTAGTACTAATTTTTCATCGATATTTTACGAATTCATTGTATTAGCAATCAAAAAGGTTACTTAAAATGATGCTTTCTGAGCTTTTGATGAAGCTGTTACATATTTTGTCATGGATTTAATCATATTAGTTTGATGTTTTTTTTAAGTCATTTGAATAAATCACTTTCCTTCTTCACATGTTCATCATGCTTTGTTCTTAAATGTCGCTTGAGTTTCACTGGCTTCAAACTATTATTTGCTAAAAGTTCGGTTGTTCATCATTAAAAAAGTTGTTCATAATCATAAAAGTTGTTCATCATTAACCATGGTGAAAGAAAAACCATAGTTAAGAAATTGGTCGTTATATTTTCGTTTTCTGGTATTTTTTAATTTTTTTTCTAAATGATTATGAATTCATGGTGTTTCCATTTCTGGTAAACTGATCGCATAAGTATTGGTATTTTAATTCTGTAGTTCTTGTATTTTTTTCTCAGTTACTTGCATTTGCATCCTGTAATTTCATATCTGATTTTGAAGCTGCCATTCTTTTAGCTCCACTTTTTATAAGCAAATTATCCATTTTACTGGGAGTTAAATATTTATAGATCAATTATTTGATTTTGAGTAGTCATTTAAATTTTTAAATGTAAAAACTTACAAAGAAATCTCTGAAAATCAAATTCTGTGTAATCAGTTAAAATTACATATTTAAACAAATTATTTTTTCTAAATTAAATAAAACATTACTACATGTAAGTCTTACATTAGAAGTTTCATTAATTTAATTACTAATATAAAATATGAAATGTAAATGTAATATCATAAGAACTTCAAATAAAACGCAATTTTCTGAAAGCTTCAAATATAATTATATCGCAAAATTCATTTCAATAGAATAAAATGCACATGCATAATTGCTTTTTGAATTTGTTAGTATATTTGCCTTGAAATTTTATTCTTGGTAATTGTTCTACATAAAGAACGTTAATTATGGAATTTAGATGATGGAATTACTTGAATTGTTAAAAAACATCAAAAATATTCAAAGAAGCAACAGCACTTTATTAGTAAATTTTAACAATTTAAAAATTTTTAGCGCCTCCAAATTATTATCACGAGCCCCCATCCGGGGTCTCCCCCTAGTTTGCGCACCTCTGCTCTAAGTGACTAGGTGTTATTAATACTGAATATTTTTGACCAGAGTAATGAATTTAAGTTAAAATATTCTAAAATGTCAATGAGTATGCAAAAATGTTCAATTCAACTAGTTACTAGTAGGGTCTCATTTCGAGGTTTTGGCCGTTTTGAAATATACTCCTATCGATTCCTGAGCCGGAATAAATTCACAAAAAGACTGTTTTGGGGCTATTAAGGATACTAACAGCCGAATTCTTATTACAAGATTTATTAAGACTTAAAATGGGCTGTAATCAGCGTCTGGGGCATGACTTGTTTCTTCAATTGATTCTTCAAAAACTTGCCAAAATCTTCAATGATTAAAACAATTGTATTTTTAATTAATTGTTATTTAACAATTAATTTATTATACAATTAGTAATATAAATTTTTAAATTCGACAATAATTGACTTCAATTGTCTAGGGAGAGATGTCATGCTTCAAACACCAACCAGTCTCAAACATACTATAAAACTCATTCAACAATCACTCAACATCATTCAAACATCATCCAAATATCCATCACAGGGGCTACATATTTATGTAAAGCGAAAAAGCTGATGTAGAAGAAACCCAACAACATAGATAAATTGGAAAATTATATAATGACAAAGAAGACGATTTATTCCTTTTTTGGAAAATTATTTGGACACTAAACTGTATGTGGTTAAATATGTCTGGTCGTTACGTAAAAGAAGCTTGAAAGGGAATTGATTTGAACGAGTTTGTATCAGCGTTATCAGAAGCGATGATATAAGATTTGTTAGAAAGAGTAAAGAAAGACGATCCTGTGAGTCAAAGTGTGTGGTGTGGTGTGACGCAATTCAGAGAGCATCTTGATGTGTGTTGATTGTAATAAAAACATCTTTGTAGATAGAAATATGCTGAGAAAAGAGGATGATACTAGTTTAATTGACGTGGCAAAATTAGATTCTGTGATAAAATGGATAAAAATGCTATTAAAAAGGACTTTTATATAATATTAGGTTGATGCAAAAGAAATGTCGTTTTTTAACCGTCAACTTTAAATGAACATAACTTTCTTTAGAATTAACTTTATTAGTCAAAATAAAAACTATTACATTGAACACACTGTTGCTAACGGGTAACAAGTTTTTTTATTCCAGTTTCATAAAATTCTGGAGTTCTGAGGGCGATGAAGTCGTACAAGGCTCTTTCAGCATCTCTTTGGTTTTTGAAGCATTTTTCGAGAAGGAACTGGCTGAAATGTTTGAAAAGGTGATAGTCTGGTGAGTACGGTTGATGAGGCAAAGTTTCATATCCCTGTAAGTTTAACTTCAGCATGGTCTTTCTTGCAACATGTGGACTGACGTTGTCATGCAGAAGAATTGGCCTCTTTCTATTGAGTAATGCGACTGTTTTTTTTGTAGTTCTTGGTGTATTCTATCAATTTGCTGACAATACTTTTTGCTGTAATTGTTTCGCCTTGTTTTAGGAAGCTGTAATTGATTAAACCGTGTGCGGACCACCAAACAGTTACCATGAATTATTTTGGTGATTTTTGGCTTTGGGAAAAGCTTTGAAGTCTCATTGAAATCCAACCACTGAGCTGAACATCGCCGGTTGTCGTATAGGATCCATTTTTCATCGCACGTTACAATTCGATCCAGAAACGGGTCGCTTTGATTACGCAAAAGCAGAGAAGAACACACATTAAAACGACGTTTTTTGATTTTCGTTTAATTCGTGCGGCACCCACTTGTCCAGCTTTTTCACTTTCCAGATTTTCTTCAGATGGCAAACAACTGTTCATTTTTGAACATTGAGTTCTTGAGCGAATTCCCGTGAATTTTTATGCGGGTCTGCATTGATTAACTTCTTCAAATGGTCGCCGTCAACTTATGATGATTGACTAACATGTTTTCATCTTCAAGGCTCTCGTTACCACTACGAAACTTAGAAAATCAACGTTGTACTGTTCGTAAATTAGTGGTATGTTGTCCAAATACATTATTAATATTCCGAGCCGTTTCTGTCGCTTTTCGACCTATTTTGAAATCGTAGAATAAAATTGTTCTCATTTCCTTCTTTTCTAACATTTCTAAAATAAAATAAATACACCTAAAATTAACAACAATAATGTCATACTTGGTATCAAAATATAGAGTAAAGTTTAAGCTTTAAAGTAAATTTAAATATGAATCTATTTATTAATGATTTTCTAAATATTTTAAACAATGAATATTAAATACATTAGAAACGAAATTTCTTTTGCGTCAAACTAATAACAGATTCTTAAGTAGTATTTGTTTGGTTGAACTCTGCTGTAGATCAGAAGAAAAGAATGAAAGTAAGATACATCAATGAAACGTTGGTCAAGCATCTCTTACAGAATATAAGATATGATAACTGAATTAGGTCTAGTAAATGTGTTTAGATAAATTCATAAGAAAATCATGCAGATGTAATGACGATAGTAAAGCGAAATCGGTGACATATGGTAGTACCTGCCTTAGTGATGATAATATGTGAGTGTAAATCTTCACTATCTGAAATCAAAAAGCACCATAATATAAAACATTTTGGTGCAGAAAAGACGATGTATTTACAAAAAATATTTGGTATACCAGAAAATTTAATTTTTGTAAACCGAATTATGTGGCTTGCAGTCGGATCCTTTTTAAATAGATGAAAAAAACACCAGAAGACTTTTAAACTTCTTCCAAAAGATAAATATCCAAAATTAAGAAATTTTGGTCTTCGGATGTTCTCAATGCTTGGAAGTACATACCTTTGCGAAAGTACATTTTCCAATATGAAAATAATCAAATCGAAATTAGGAATTCGTGGTCTGATAGTGCCCTTTTAAATTTATTGAGGTTATCAACAACATCTATTGAAATCGATATAGAGACTTAGTAAAAGAAGCTGAACAACCGCAGTGTTCTTATTAAAATTAAACGATTGTAATTAAAAATAAATATAATTATATTTTTGCTTTTTTACTTATTATTATTTTATACTTTATTGTAATATATTTTTACTTATTTTATTATTTATTTAATTAGTTATTTTTGTTTACTTTTTAATTATTATTGATATATATAAATGATATAAATGATATTAATGATATAAATAGTATAATAAACGATATTTATTTTTCGTTTTCTTTTTTATGATTTTAAATATTTTCAAGACAAAAAATGTTTTTTTATTCAGGTATACATTTTGAGCAAAAAAATTTTAATTTCATGTAAAAGATTAAACCATCGATCATTTGAAAAGATTATTCAAAATGTTGACCTTAAAAATAAATAGAAACACTAAATTTTTGGTATGCGGCCCGCGGAATAAAGATTTTTTAATGCGGCCCGCCATTCCACCGAAGTTGGACAGCACTGTTCTAGTACTCAACGCAAAATGGAGTATGTATGCATTTGTTGTTTTCACTCCATTTGTTTACGTAGAATACAATATTCATTCTACAAGATGAGATTTTCTTAAATAGATATAAGCATTACATAAAATTTTATTAGGTTAAAATAATTGTTTCTGAAACTTATTCACAAGAAAAAAGACTTCAATCGGGCCATAATTCAATCGGGCAAATGAAGCAAAAATGATTGGAATAAAATTATTACTTGGGACGGATCTTGTTTTGAATTGTCTATTGGCCAAAACAGAAAATCGGTTTTATTAAGAACATTTAAACAAGTCTCGTTTGAATGTTTATTATAATCACATTTAGAGTCATTATGACTCTCAGAAAGTCTTTCATCGTTTGTCATACTTCTAATTGGTTTTCTTATTTCTGTCTTTAATCATGATTATTCGAACGATTTCGATGTATTTTCGAGGTATTTCGATTACTAAAACTTGTTTTGAAAGAAAATAATGTTATTTTAAATTTTTATTTATTGAAAACACGTTTCGCCTTTATAGTGTGATCAGTTCTGAATTCTAATCAACTGATATTACTTGTATAGTAAGATGACCATTAGTTCATTAATGTATTACATCAAAATACTTTCATACAATTTCCATGATATTTTAACATATGATCCATAAGTGAGGTATTTCTACTTAATTCAGTATGTTCAAAAATTCTTGAATTGCTTTTAAAACATAGTTTAAACACGCTTTAATAATGAAAATAAGTTTTATCTTATGTTAAAAATCATAGGATAAAATTAGATTTTTTAATTAAAATGGTCTGTGAGGAATATTTTAAATTGTTTGAATGTGTAAATGTATGGATGCTGTATGTTGATTTGAGTATGTTGAATTTAGAATGGTGATTCTCCAACCGAGATGGAAATTTGTATTTTTTTATTAAATTTAATAAAATTGACTATTCAAACATAATTAAAATAATCATTCGATAAATTAATATTTCTTAATTTAACAATTAAAATTAAATTTAATATTTTTTAGTAAAATTTAAATTAAATGCATTTTTAATAATTTGATAACATATTTATTATTTTCGGTTTTATTAAGAAATGGTTAAAATTATTATTTTTAATTAATATTTTCATAGAAGTTATATATTTTAAAAAATAACTTAGAAAAATTGTTCGAATAATCACGATTAAAAATAGAAATATGAAAACCAATTAGAACGATGACAAACGATGAAAGACCTTCTGAGAGTCGTAATGACTCTAAATGTGATAGCAATAAAAATTCAAATGAGAATAGTTCTTAATATGGTCTAAATTCTTTTTGAACAAATTACATTTTCCGAAGGTTTTAATCCATTTTTAACATGTAAGATACAGATCTAGTCAAAAGCTTCATGTTGATGTTTTGTGTATTGTTTGCATGGTTAAATATTGTGTGATGATTTTTATTGTGTCTCTCCTAATCAGATTGATGATTAATATTTTAAATCTTATAATCTGAAAAATATTTATTCAAATTTTTAATTTGATTATGATTATAAATTTTAAATGATTTTATTAATTTTTTTTTTGTACATTTGTAAATAATTAAAGCTGATTATAATTTTTAAATGATAATAAAAGTAATTTTATTTTAATAAATAATATTTAAAGTCAATATTTAAATAAAATTTATAGATTCAAGTTAGTTCAGATATTGGATGAGAAGTATGAAACATTGAGTGATGAATTCAAGTGAGAGCAATACTATTGATTGCCATAAAGATGATCCAAATTGTTTCAGAATGAGTTAAAATGTTTTATTAAAATTGTAAAATAAAATATTTTATATAAGTAAAAAAATGTTTAATAAAAAATTATACATAGATATATGTATATATGTGTTATATGTTGAATTAGAATTTATATATATATATATATATATGGAAGTTAAATTCGTTTGTTTAAACGAATGAGTTTTGTATTTTTGGAGAACGAATAAATATTATATAGCAATATTGATTTATTTTAATTACTGAGATTGAATGTCTAATTTAAAAGAACAGTTAAATTTGCATTTTGGCGATATACTTAATGTGGATTATTTTATGAAGACATTTGGAGATAATCATGTAAAAATGTCCGAAGAAATCGTCTTACCTGCAGTTGCGTCTCAAATGGGAAATCCGTCAAATCCAGTCGTATTTTTCGATGTCAGTGTTGGTGGTCAGGATATTGGCAGAATACAGTTCGAATTATTTACCGATATTGTCCCGAAAATTGCGGATAATTTCCGTCAATTCTGTACGAGCGAATACCGT
This sequence comes from Girardia tigrina, assembly GCA_001938485.1. Taxonomy (NCBI): domain Eukaryota; kingdom Metazoa; phylum Platyhelminthes; order Tricladida; family Dugesiidae; genus Girardia; species Girardia tigrina. The sequence continues at coordinate 24,045 of MQRK01211999.1, read as the reverse complement.
ACAGATGGAGTTTCTATTGGCGACGAGAATTTTGAGATAAAGTGCGACGAAATTTCAGCACCTACAAAAACTTGTGGAGACATTCATTGTCAATGGGAGAGAGAAATGGCCATCAGAGGGCCAAGAACATTAAAATCGGCAAAAACACAAATTGTGAATTCAATAAATATTCTACCAAATGTGTGAGTTGTCTTAAATAGGGTGCAATTAATTTATATTAATTTTCCAAAACTCATAAAACTAGATTTATTGACAGTGGTACCAAATTGATACCACTTGACAGAGCAATATAAAATTTGATATTTGTGGATGGTACAAATACAAGTATTGTATATATCCTTCTAGAAATGGCCTCTTGGAAGCCCACATTTAAGTCCTATAGAGAATGTTTCAGCACTTATGAAAAAGGAATTAAGAAAATTATTTAATCAAAATGATTCACAAAATTTGCAAAGCACCCTCGATTTTTTTTTATTTTCTACGCAGTGGTAGGTAATAGCTATTTAAAATCTCTACATACCATTGGCCGAGTTTGGTAACATCGCAATGCCTTTCAGTTTTTTGAGGCCCTTGACTTATAATCAGTGTTTCGGATTATATATAATTTGATTAAAGCTTTTTTAATACAACTATTGGACATGTTTCGATTTTTAAAAAAATCATCATCAGCAATTTTCTATTGAATTGTTTGAATAATACAATCTTACACAATTT
>MQRK01211999.1:11312-22637 GCA_001938485.1 Girardia tigrina | reverse complement strand
CATTAAATTTTGTTTAAATTGAATTGAAAAAAATAAATATTTCTAGATAATGTTTTGGAATGAACCCAAAAGTTAAATGAAATATTTATGAGACACTGTATTGTTGACATTTGGGAAACAAGAGTTGCAGGAATGATATAATCAAGCAAAAAGATTTGATGTGAACTTGTCACATATCTAGAAATTGGCGGACCCAACGTCACTGATTCACCAGAAGATAGTAATTATCATACGGAAATGAACATAAATATTGACAATTATTGATAGAGATAAGGTGTCACTTTTGGGTTTGATAAACGTCACATTTCCATTAGGAAAGGATGTACAAGGTTTGTGCATCTAGAGTTTAGGTACAACACTGACACCCTAGATTTTCATCCTAAATCATCTTTTCCATTGAATTGAAAATAATTATAAATAACTTTTTTGTAATGATTATTTCTAAACGTTACACATTTAACAACTACAAAAATTAGACAAATATAACGTACAAAATTTAAAAAATTAATCAAATATTCCATTTAGAAAGATTTAATTTGCTTTCACAGTCAACAAACTTTGTCTTATGGACTAGAAGCTCGTATAACATTTTTTTTATGTAACTAATTTTTTTTAACCTTTTTTCAAAGGTTACAATTTAAATGGTTAAACCATATTCTTTTAAGTTTATCTTTGGATTATCCAAAGAATAATGTAAATTATGAAGAACACTAAATGATTTCCGATACTTTTATTGACATCACAACTCAAATTGCCTCCACGACAATTCTCCACAAACCTTGATTGATCAATTTAAATTCTATTTCTACACCTCTAATTATTCGAAAAAAATTAAATTACAATTCCTTACTAAAATAATTCAAAATTATTTTCAAAAATATAATAATTCATTTTAATATATTAATTAATATATTTAAAATCCTTTTCAAATAGATTAAATTATTATTATATATTTATGAATTAAAATATATTAATTTAATTTTAAAGTTGTTATTTGGATTTGAAAATTGTTCGAATAATCCGACGGTTTGAAACATTCAAAATATCAATCTTCCATCTGAGTGGGAGAAACACAATCCTAAAAACAACATACAATAAACACTATTCGAAAATATTCCTCATATATAATATTGAATATTTTATTTTTTTAGATAAATTGTCGTATTCAAATAAAAACATAAATATAGATATACATGATTTCCTTATTATTTGAATAATACCTTAGAGTTGAAGCCCAAAAGCTTGATTTTTCTAAAAAAATGAATTTATTTCAATTCATCCGATGACCCCCCTTGAACTAGATGAACTAGTCACCAAAATGTTCATTGTTTCCAGTTTTAATAATTTTTCTTTCAAATATATTTTAAAATGGGTGATTTAAATTTCATTAGGATTATTTTTAAGTAAAATACTAAAAATAATTTAAATATAATCAAAACAAAATAAAAATATTACGATGATAAATTATATTATTAAAAATAACGCATCTATTATTAATGGAAAATAAAAGTATTTATTAAACAAGAACGAGTATATTAAAATAGTCAGAAAATGAAACTTTATAATTCTTATGACGACACCTCAGGATTTTTCATGCATATAAAACTGTTTTTCCTATTTTGACACGGTCTGTTCTTCCAACGATTCTTCTTTGTGACCAGTACGCAATCTCTTAATTTGCCGTTTCTGGCTGTGGGGAATTTCGAATCCCAATTCGCATATATATATGCTTCATTGTTTACATATTTCCATTCATTCAGGCCTCCTTGCACTCTGTGTAACCCTAAAATGTATTAAAAAATTTATAAGAAATATACTCTACAAATAGCTATCATATTATAATTATGTATTATCATCTAATCAAAAGTGTAACATTAATGCTTACCAATATTTTAAATACAATAATTTATCACTATTTATACAAGAGTAAGTCAAGGAGTCCGTGACTTTTTGAATGAAATATCGTTTCTTTCAGCCAAAAAACCTTTTATTTCTCAAGATAATCTCATATGAGCTTAATAAATTTTGTCCGTTTCTCCAATTTTTCGATTCATTCCGAAAAAATAAACTTTTCCAAGGTTCTTAAAATAGGCATTTGTTTAAGCAATGACTTCATAATTGGAGCCAAATCTCTTTCCACCTAGCCATTTCTTCAGGTTTGGAAATAGAAAATAGTCACTTGAGGCTAAATCCGTAGAATATTGTGAATGAGAGAGCAATTCGTAGCCCAATTCATTAAATTTTACCGACTACGCACGTGTGCACCCGTCCATTGTCTTGATGGAAGAAGACTTTCTTCTTGGGTAAATGCGATCATTTTCCTTCCAAAATTCCATTGAACCAGTCCAATAAGTTGGTATAATATTTGTCGTTGATTGCTTTCCTTTTTGATTCTATGTGTATCCCAACAAAGTTTTCCCATTACCTTATTGGCAGATAAAACTACCTTGGCCTTTTTTGAATCGGTTCACCGTGAGAACTTTCACTGCTTTGATAGCTGCTTGTCTCTGGTGTGATGTGGTTGATCCATGTTTCGTCCACAGTTATAAAGCAGCCCGAAAATTCTTTCGGATAACGATTGAACAGTGTCAAACACATCTTCAAAATTGTCACGCAATTAAGTTTATTGTCAATTGTAGCAGACGCAAAACTCATCTAACAGATATATTCTTATACCCGAATGATCAATCAAAATCAAAATCACTGAGTCATTTTGACCTAAGGCTCCTATAATCTCGCGGAATTTCAATGCCCAATCTACCAACACCGTATCGTGGATTTTTTTTAGATTGTTTCGGGCGAAGTGACCTCAACTTAATATCCAGAACGTTCAGTCTCACTCCTGCTTGAGCGATCACAATCAAATTCAGTAAACTTATATTTTACCATTGAAAATGATGGTGTAGAGTTCCTATAGTATTTATTAAGCTTATTTTTGGTTTCAGTGATGGTTTTTTATCCATCAAAAGATGAGCACTGAAAATTCATTTTTTTATATTTTCAATAAAATTTAAGCGTTGTCAGCTTTTAATTGCTGTTAAACATGAATTAAATGACATATATTGCTAAAGTTTGAGCACTTTTCTATTGACAGAAGGTAGTTGATGTTAACAGTGTTTCGTACTAGTTTCTACTCGGGAAATGCAAAACGTTACGGATTTAGTAACCCATTCTTTCTGATATTGTTTCTAAGAAACAAAACTTATACAAAAACTTTATTCATCTCAATCTGTAACAACAACTTTGTAAATTAATATATTAACATTACCACAGCGAATTCAGTTGTACAACAATAAATCGGACATACACTGTGCATTAAAAATAACCTAAATCGGGATTTTTGAAGCCAATTATTTTTTATAATGTTTACAGAGCCGTAGTGAGGGCGGTGCGAGCGGTGCGGCCGCACCGGGCGCATGGGCGCCAAAATCTGAAGGGGCGCCAAAATCGCAAAATGACCAATTTTGACTGATCAGATCTCTGTAGGCTAATCACTTTATAATAATAATTATAGTAGTCTTTTTTGTTTAATGACAACGCATCCATGAATTTATCCGAATAAATTGATGTTTTCTTATAGCTAGGCGATGCAAAGCTTAAGCATCAATGCTGCGTCATAGAGCATGTGAATACGAACGTCCAAAGTCAATTTAATTCTTTTAAGGCATAATTTGTAGTAGTGAATCTTTTTCGTGCTGGGGGCGCCGGATTTGAACTTCGGACAGGGCGCAATTTTTCCTTACTACGGCTCTGAATGTTTATATGTTTTTGCAGACATATTTCAACTTGAACATAAGGTGATATTGATCAGAAATTTAGAGCTTTGTAACTCTGAATCCGCAATAGTCAGAATGTTGTTTTATCAAATATTTATTCGAAGAATATCACAAGTCTAAGTATCTGAAACCTTTTACGTAAAAGTTGTTTCAATAATTCTTAAGAAATAATTTTTGAACATTTTTCGATCCATTCTGACAATCCTCATCAGTTAATACAGAAAGGTATAGCGGCTTTAAATGCCACACGCGACCGTTGGAAAATAATTGTGTACTTTGAGTCTTTTGAGAAAAAAAAGTATTATACAGTCTTTAAATCGACCACACTTCATTTTCAGACATAATGAATTACATATAACCATTTCAATCGCGCAAATCATGCAATGTAAATCGATCAGTAACCTTCTTCAGCACTGTACATGTTTGTTGATTCATACAATAGGAAGTCGTAACACTGTATATTGTTCTTCATCTCTTGCTCAACATTTACTCTCAAAGAAATTGAGTAAAACATTGCGAATTTTGCTTTTTTTTCACTAAATGGTTTTCATAGCCAAAAAGACTCAAAATAATTATTTTACTAAATAAAATCAGATTACTAATTTTTATCAAAGGAGACATAATTTATTCCATAATAACGATAATATTTAATATTGAGACTGTTTTGCATTTCAAATTTTGCGTATTTATAAATGGATTATGGAGTCTGATTATCAATGATTCACAATGTAACATGTTACTGCTTTGAAATGGATGCGGCTTTTTCTCTGCTGCTGATCAGTGATCTAGAACTTTACTCGATCTACTCAACTGTGACTGTTCACTGATCCGATTTCTCAAATGGCGACTTGTCTCTTCAAATGTGCGAATTAATTAAAAGTAATCTTGTGTAAAAATTTGATTGTGGTGGATAAAAAATATTTAAAAATCAATCAACTATAACTTATTATAATATCAATAATTGAATTATTAATAAACATTAATTTATATTTATTCTCAAAAACAAAAACTTTCAATAACTTCCCATATATGAAAAAAATAATAATTTTAATAAAAAATAATTATTGAAAGTACGATATAAATTTTATTAAAAGTAAAACAAGATGTTTTAATTGCACTTTGTATTAATAATACCGAATTATTTCGGTCAATATTTTTGATTTATTTTTTAAGTTATCAAAAAAAGAAAATAAATATTTATGACTTGATGAACATTAAAAAAGTTAAATATTTATTAATAATATGATAAACAATTTTTAATCGAATAATAATAATTATTAATTTAATGAAATTTAGTTAAAAATTCATAAATATAAATATGACTAATAAAATTAATAATATATTTAAATATTTTTAAAATATAAAAATTAATAATAAATCTTCATCATTTATTAATAATAAATTGATAGATAATTTTCTTTTTATATCATTCAAAAATTATCATACAGGCCAGTCCAACATTCCTCTCGGCGGTTTGCTTGGGAAGCTAAGTCCAAATGTCATGGATTAAAGTGTCAATAAGTTTGTTCTAAGTGGTTATGGAACACTATAATTGATTTAAATATGTTACAAATCCTTTATAATAGTTGTAGACTACACTACTTTATACTGGACTCATAGCTCAGTAAACATATGGCATTCAGTGGATCAATAAGTTTTTAGCACTTTAACTGTCACCATTAAAAACACTGAGGCACCCAGGCCTTTGGTGCCATACGAGAAGCCTTATTTCCATAGTACAGTTTAACAGTCCTATATATGGAGATAAAATAAATTGCCAGGAGTGGTATTTCTTCCATAAAGCCATGGCTAATACAGTGGACAGTCATGCGCGGACAAAATTTCTGAGGCCCATAACTTGTACTTCATGGCAATTAATCTTTTAATAGTACCGCTTATAGTTTGCACGGAACTGGTTGATTAGTTCTATTAGTTCCATTTGATTCTCCAAGATTCATTTAGTGTCGATCAGCAGCACAATCATATCTAATAATGAAATCGCAAATTCAATATAAGTTGCACGAACAATAAATACCAGACGAGACAGGAAGTGATTTCTGAATTAACTCATTTTAATAACACAAAAAGATAGACATATTGTAATCATTTATAAACATAAATCCCATTTCTTTAGTCACACTTTTAAAAACGATCCACCAAATCAAAAAATGCTGGTTTAAAGATGCCAGGAGAGCACTCCCCGAAGATACTCTCTCCAGCAACACTCAAATCATTGTAGGAATGAACATTTTAATTTTTCAAATACTTCCTGAATTATTTTACGAGAAACAAATTAACCATGAAAAATCTTGACCGGATGGTGAAGATTCAAAGGCCTCATAAGCTTAAATTAAGACCAACCTGTCATGTGAAATGGTGAACCGTCTTACTTTCAACTTCTTATGTCGATGAAACTTAGAAATTTGATTTTGACGCATGTATCCACAAAGTTCATATGAATAATGCCAGTTTGGTTCCCTAACACAGTAAGCATCATAGCTCGTCTGCAGCTTGTCCCTGGTCGCATCTTAAGGGATGGCTTCTCTCCAGGCAATTTCCTCTCTATTGACTCTCTTTTTGTTTCAGGCAAGTAAATAATGATCGGTGTTTCAGTCTCTAATTAAATTGGCCATTAAAGTCTCTCACGTTGTTTATAAAACGAGGAAATGATTTCAGGACATTACACTAACACATTAAGTTCGTTGGGGTAAAAAATGATTTACTTCGAAATTAATTTATAAAATGGTGATATTAAATATCAAAGTTTCAATAATTAAACTCGTGTAATTTCGAAATAAATTCATATTTTATAAAAGTAAATTAGGACATTCCAACAAGCCTTATGTCTCTTCCTCAAACCATGGCATCTAAAAACATCCAATTTTTGAAATTAGTAAAAACTGTAAACTCGCTCTGTACTTTATTTTTTACTTTAATGAATATTTATGCTTGTATTTATAAAATATTCATGTTTAAATTTATTCAAGCTTGGTATTTCTTGAAAACAGAAATTATTCTAAAATATTTGATACGAATATATTATTAAGAGTTTCAAAATTAAATTACACAAGAAAAAAATACACAAGAAAATATTAAACAGAAGAAAAATTACCCTGGATATTGGTGTTAGGATAAAATTAGACAAAAAATATACATTAATAATTAAAATGAAATTTAAAATGAAATTTTCTATATTACTTAAAATGTAATATTCAAAATAACCAATGGATAATGTTGAATTTGGAGTTGGTAATAAAGGAAGACGAATTATTATTTATAAAGGATTTGTGTATGTTTACCATCGTGAAACTTCTAAAGAGACTATTCATGGACGTTTTTGGAAGTTAAAAACTTTACAATGTCGATCATTGCTCTGTGCCAGTAATAAGAAAGTCCTTAGTGACAATAATCCTTTCTCATATAAACAAGATTTTTGAAGATGCAGCTTATTAACCCTTTCAGTTACCTTGTATCATACATGATACGCACGTTCTTAGTGTTGCAGTATGAAAGTTAGTATAATTTGACCCAGATGCTCACCGTGTATCATTTCTATGAAGCTTTGCGAATATTTTCATAGATGGTATGCATCATTACGTCATCATCATGTGACACAAATGACATTTGTGTGGAGACATCGTTGAGACAGTCGTCAGAGTAAATGCGCGTTCATTGTTTTTTGTAAATATTTTACAAATAAAGTGAATTTTCGTTTGAAATTTTGATCTTACTCAATAGAAATTGGACTGATCTTGAAAAATGACATTATTTTCTTGCAAAAGTGAAGGAAATTTTTACTCTATGTGAGGAACTGTGAAAGTGTATCATAAATTCTATATTTTTATTGACTATTGGATACAAAAAAATTGTAAAACTCTGTTATTGAAAAACTCCTTACCAACTAAAATAGACATATTTCATATAAATATTCATAAAGAAAATGATTCATAACACAAAGGGCTAATATGCAGCTGTAATAAAAATAAATTATTTATGTTAATTGTGTCTATTGCCTTTATTATGGTTTATTTTACTTTAATAAAAATATTTTTCTATTATCTGTGATTTTGAGTAAAAAGTTTTGTATTTAAAAAATGTCAAATATTTTACATATCTTTGACACAAAATAATTTGGTAAATGTTAAATATTAAAAATTAAAAAATTAAATATTTAAATAAAAGTAAATATGATTGGTTGTACTAGCGTGTGTCAAGTACACGTGAGCTGACGAGAATGTGTGCTAATCATTTTATTTTCAAACTATTGAATTACTTTTTAATTATAAATGAATTTGTCCCATTAAAGTCTAATTTTCACCTTTACGTTTTATTCATTTCCTGTAATTTATTCTTTGATTTTTACCTGTGTAATTTTTTAAATGTAATATTTTCCCATGTACTTTTATCCTGTAAAATTATCCTTGAATGTGAAATTTATTCTTGTGTAATTCCTTCATGTAACCATTATTAAGAATTACCCATGTGAAATGGACGGAAGATTGGAGAATACTAAATCTACTATCCAATTAAAAATGTTATTAATTTACCAATCCAAAACGATTTTGGTTTTGGGAATAACTTTGTTAACCACAACTGTTGAGAATGGGATGTGACCGAGACCAAAAAAGAGTTCTCTTTAAGACAATGTTTATTTGCATTGTGCCACGATAATTTTGCTTTGAAAGGTCGATAACATCTCTGAGAGAAAAGAACCCAATCTATAAATTAAAAAATAATATCAAATTTAAAAATATTTCTAAGAATATATTTTACCTTTTGTGCATTTCACTTTTGTATATTCTCGATCTAAAAAAGATTTATACTGTGTTTCCAACTCCTCAGAGGAGGGTAAGTCTTGGTATTCGTTGTTTTCAGAAGTGGCATCATCAAATGAATATTCCGCATCTTGATTAATGTTTCTATTACTTTTCTAAATTATTACTAGTTATTCTATAAATAAAGTTTTATAAGAAAACCAAATCAATTTTTGGAGGAAATTTGCGACTTTTTTCCGCTAGAAAATATTCTTTATTTCCACAAGATTTTCGATCTGAATAATAAAATATTTTTCAATCACTCAACAGTTGTTTTCGAATTAAAGCGTAAAATTAGAAAAATTAAAACCTGAAGGTTCTTTCAATCCTTCAAATAATAACAGTATTGAAACAGAAAGTAACGTCCTTTCTTTAATGTAAAAAATATTTAAATAACTTTTTACTAGATTTAATCGTTATTCATTTTAATTATGACCATAATGTACAAGAAGAATGGTAGAGGTATGGACACATGTATCAAACGCAGGGGAACTAGGAGTCAGTCAAACTGGTTTGGTAGTAAAATGTATTTCAGAAATACAAGTTCAGATTTTATAAAATTAAATATAATAAGTTTTGTAATTTACACATGAAATTTTGCTTTAAAGTTCTTTGCTAATTTGTAATTTGATTTATGATTTTTTTGTTGTTTTTAAACTTATTTGTAAATTTTGACCGTTAATATTAAAACGTTCCTTTCTCTATTGGCCTTTATCTTTCTACTTGTTCCATTATATTTTCAAATGGTACAGAAAACTTAGAATTAGTTGACAGAGCTTATAATAGAAAAATATTCATGATATTTCTGGAATCATGCTTTAATAACAAACTGTTTCACAGTAGTCCGCTTTCAGTAATGGATAATGTTAGGTGTCATAACTATGAAGAACTTAAAGAATATTTAGTATAAAGGAAAGAATTTGATTCTTACTATCTGAATCAAATTCCTATTTAAATGTTTTTACCTGCATTAAAGCAAAACTAAATGCAATTAGACCTCATACTGAGAATCGAGAAGCATTTCAATTAAATATAACAAGAATAATTAAGGAATTCCGCAATATTTCAGAATAAAAGTGATATTTATGGGAGACTATAAATGCTATCAACAACAGACAGTGATGAACAAATGATTTGTGTGAAATATAATTTTATTTAATTCTTATCAGCTTTTTGAATTAAATTTATAATTTTCGGTATTTGATTTTTATATTTCAATATTTAAGCATTTTTTAAAATATTTTAATATTTTTGAATCGCACATATAATACTCAATTTAAAATAATCCCACTTCAGAATAATCAAATTAAAATATTGAAGAAAATTACTAACTTAATCTCAAACATTTTAAAAATTTGTAAGTTACAAAGAAGAAATTGTGTTTTGGAAATATCAGTAACAATCGATCTAAAAATTAATCTTGATAGGAGAGCGTGCGCAGCGTGGCTGCAGTACTCTATAGTCGTGGGGCGGACATGGGGTGGGGGGGAAAATTTAATTTTAATTTACTCTTGATTTTCTGATTTAATTCTTTCATCTCCGTCTCACTACGAGCGCGAAACATCTTACCTCCCACGAAGACGATAGTTTTGACTTGCGGACACAGACTAACGACTGGCATAACTTTCAGTGACGATGCATCACCCGCGAACATTAGAGAAGCCTCAAACTGCGTCTCGAACTCAGCGCACAAAACCTCCCGCGTGCCGAGCGCGTCTTTTTCCAGCCACAGAGTGACCGTGCATCTCCAAATCGACTCGAGAGTGTCGCATCAGGCCACTGGGGTGGTGGTCAATTGATTGAGTGCCAGCACGTTCCTGCACGGCCTGGATATATTATTGGAAGTCATGGGAATGGCGCTAACGGCGATCTCCTTCTCCGATTTGTCCTTGAACAACAAATAAAACGGGAACGTGACAAACTCGTACACGAACACCCACAATTTTGGCAAATTGAGAAAGATCAGCGTTTTCAAATTGTTCATAACAAATTTTAAAATTCTCTGTTAAAATCAACTGAAAATCAATACAAAATGTAATTTACACAATTTTATGAGTAAATAACAAAGCTTATTGTATTTTATTTTATAAAATCTGAACTTTTATTTATGAAATACCCTGTATGTTTCTGTCTGTCGCAATGATCTGTTCAAAGAGATTATCTCCCAAATCTTCTGTTGGATTAAAATTAAGCCTTGAATGTTTTATTTCCAAAAGTGGAAATATGATCTGGTCGCAGATATTCATTGAACAAGTTTACACAAGATCTCTAAAAAGGAATAATTGAATAAGGTAATAATACTGTCAGATATTTTGTCTTCATGCTCATTCACTAACTAATCTCATTGAGATCACCATCTGGAGCTTTTCGTAAAATTATTTTGTCTTTGTAACGAATATTCCAACTTTACGTACATAAATCATTGTTATTCAGGCAAAATTCAATTTTCTGATTCTTATGAATTTAGTTCCAATTATGAGAACTCGTTTATCGTTAAATGTTTCCGATTACCGAAATTAGAATTAAATTACTTTATAGATATAAAATTCTTTATTTATAGAATTATTTCATCGCAAGTTATGAAAAGAATATGGAGGTTTTGACCATTGTTACGACTCGGTAGTTCGCGTAACCAATCATAAAGTTACTGAAGTAGTTGATATCGCAGCTCCGGGTATATAGTTCGCTGACCATGATGATGTTCTCTTGAATCTGACTATCGTTGACGATGACCA
>MQRK01211986.1:31295-41543 GCA_001938485.1 Girardia tigrina | reverse complement strand
CGTTGCCCTAAAATCAATGTTCAATCGGCAGTCTCAACCAGCTTATTGAGAATTTTTGATTAGCATGATTTCATGCAATCGATTACACAATCATCATTTTTGTATTTATATATAGGTGATTTGATTATTAATTAGTGACCTGAAGATGACGGTAGATCCGTCGAAATATATTGTCTTGAAATATATTTTTAAATGGATGACTTTGGTTATCAAACTGAAAAATCACAAATCTTTTTACGCTATTTCGCGCCTACCCCAGACCTCGCATCAACCGGCTACCATTTGTTTGAGAATTCAAATCATTCAATTGGAAAATGGTGTAAGAACTGAAATAAGACACGAAATTGTCCAGGAGTTTTGAAAGTCAAGCTGCGTGGAAGTAAACAAATTGATGAAACGTACGGAAAGTACACGGATTTCAGAGGTTCTCGTGTTGAATGACAAGTTCTTGTAAACTAAATTTCGATCAAGGTCGCAATAGATCGAAACAAATTGAATTCACTATCATTACAAAATAATGTTAATATTTATTATTATTCACGTAATCTAATAAGAAAAATAGATCACATTAATATTAAATAAATAAATAAATATAAATAAATAATTATCACCATTATCAAATGACCGCAATTAACGTTGAAAATAATATTCGATAAAATAATATTTTTTTACAAAAAAAATTATTAATTTTGTATTTCTAAATTGTATTTCTCTCCAAAAATTCTTCAGTATTTTTAATTGCCATCTGTTTAATTTTTAAAATATCTTGTCTCAGATTCTGATCTAATTTCGGTATCCTCATACGATTGAGAGACAAATCGCGAAATTGTTTTTGTAAAACGAAAACAAATTCTTTAAATCACATTGAAATGTTGTAAATTCTTTTGGAAAATAGAGATATGAGGAAAATGATTTGTGAAGATTGAAGGATAGAAAGAAGGAAAATGAAGGATAATTGATTATTATTTGGCCACGATCAATACCATCGAAAAGAATAACAATTAATTAAATAGATATATCTAAATGTAAATAAAAAATATTGATAGCATATGATTTGTCTGTGAAGTATTGGCGAGCGAGTGGATAATCATTGAAGCCTACTTGAACAAATCGCTAATTGTCTGTACTGAAGCATCAGTGACAATAAAAACCGATGGTAATTATCAAGTAACGGTCATGAGAACGAACAATAATAGTAAGAACGAAAACGTTACCACCAGTGTAACATGTTCTATGAGATATAATTACTAGTAGCAGTGCTCGACGACAAAATGCCGCCACCACCCCGATTCCATTTGACACAGAATGAATGTGGGAACATATTAATTCACGTCAATGAAGCAATATTGAAATGTAAATTTTCTCACACTCGATGATAGATCAAGAATGCAATTAGAATATAATATATTGTCAATTACAACTGCTATTGGTTATCGTCCTTCAGTCGATGGTAGTAGTAGAAGTAGTAGTACTAGTAGTAGTATTAGTGGTGGCAGCAGTAGTGTTAGAGAAACAAAGAGAGACAGAAAGAGAGAGAATGTATCATTTGATGAGAACATGCAGTCTGCCACAGAATCCTTATTCTCGATCGGTCGCTAGCCGCACGCACACACCCATCCATCGACACACACGAGCGTCCTGCTGCCCGCATCAGCACAGGCGCGGGCTGCTAATGCTGCTGGTATGCTGCTGCTGATGCTGCATCGCTTCATCGACAATCATAGTTTGATTTTTCTTAGATATACCACCATTTACGAAAACAGCATCGTCGTACATATTTTCTCACGATAGTGAACCGACCAATCAGTAGAGCAGATAGATATTTGTATTTCTATATCATATAATAAAATATTTGATGAACTGATTATGAACCTCATTAATAAACGTTTTATATTCGACCATAATTTCTATTGATAATTATTATTAGTTACTAAACTTGTTGTTTAGAGTAACAGAACATTTTCCAGAAGTAATTCAGTCGTTGCTTCTTGATTCATTCACAATGATAAAGACACGCTCGAATGAGATAAATAGATTAAAATTACATTTTAATTGATTAATATTTTTTCTCTTTTTTCTTACGGATTTCTCAGATAAAATGAATTTGTCTTGATTGTGAAGCATCGAAAAGCAAAGAAACAACGAGGTAGCATTTGGATAAGTTACACTGGCGAAATAGTTTAGCTGCCTGTGGCAGAGGCAGCAGCGATGGGAAAATTGTTGCTCGAGCCTTCCTTGATTGGACGACATTTGCCAAATGTGTTCCAATGTATCGATGAATATTTTTTCAAGTGCCTGAATGACGATTTTCGCTTTTTTACATCAAAATATGCAACCGCTAAAACTTTTGAGTAAAAATACCGATGTCACTAATCGCTTACATTTATTCTTCGAATAATAATGTATTTTATTAATTTAATCGTCCTTCACGGTTCATGATGTTCTCATGTTTATTTCTCAAAAAAAAGTAAATATATAAACAGAGGACCCCAGTATATTATCATTTGGCGAATGTGAGCGAAGTGTTTGAGCCTGATCTAAACGTGGAACTCCCTCTCAATATTTACAGTCTTCTTCTTTCTTTCCAATCTTTATTTATGAATTTACAAAATTACTTACAAAAAAAACTTAGTAAATATAATATACGAATTACATTTGATGAATAATCTTTTTAATTGAGATATTTATTAAAAATGAGTATTTATTTATTGATCATGATCATAATAAGATCACTATATCAAAAGATTTTCTTCGATAAAAAATATTATTTTTTTAGAAATTAAATTAGTAAAAATAAACATTTGGCATACATAAAATTGCAGTTAATAATTTATTACAAGATTGAAAATTTAAAAAAAGTGAATAAATTTTATTAAAAAACTATTTAGATAAAATATAAAGGGAAAATATTACAAAAATTCTGCAAAGAAAAGGATCCAGAAAATTGAAATGGATCATTTCTTTTCTCTTTATTTTATTGAATTTAGGTTCAATTTTAGAAACCGCTAAGCACATATCTGGTACCAAATTAGGTTTTAATAGTTCCGATTACCATATGTATCTGTCGCTTTGTCCTCACCGGTATCCATTATCTGTTCAAACTGGCAAATCAACAAATCTTTTTTGAAACAATGCTTTATGCAAATAAAAGTCACTGAAAAATCTATGAACTAATTCGCAATTTTCAACAATTTAATCGATTCGGAGTCGATATTTCGAGCTAACAATTCAAACTAGTTGTCTGATCGAGCTATTTTCAGTGACAAAATGACCGGCCGGTTAAGAGTAGTATTTTAATGTTCCAGTAGGGTACAACTGAGGAATCACAGTGGAATCTCGAACTATTCGGTGCGACTCAAACATTTTGGCTGAATAATTCGGTGTTTATGACTGATTTAAAAAACCTGGTCTTTGGAGCGCAAGTTCTGCGCCTTAAACTACCAAGAGTTGTTTTTTAACACGAGAAACTCATAGAAAGCAATCAAATACTCAGAGTTCAGAAAATCAATATTTTTCAAAAATTACTCGTGACCAAATAAACTATTAATAAGGAATCCAAAAATGTTTTTATGGAAAAATACCGAAGATTCATAAAAATTCACAAATATAAAAAACCCAAATTTATTTTGTTTTCTATTTAATTTATAAATAGGGGGTAATTACTACGCAATTGCAGATTTATACTCTTGCACAAATGACTAATTAATCATTGAGATTGTAAATTATTTAATTGATTCATGTATTTTCTTCTGGATTACACATTTGGGCAAAACATTCTATTAATCCGACAAAGAGAAGTGGATTAAAAATCGTATAAAAACTTTTGGCATATATATATATATATATATATATATATATATATATACGAGGGGTGTCCCAAAAGTTCGCGGACTGATAAGTAACAACAAATTCAAAAAGTTTATTCCAGTTAACAAAATTGATCAATCCTCATCAGAATCGCTATCGAACTTTTCAATATAATCACCATTCAGTTTCAGACAATTTTCCCATCTCTGTGTCAACTTCCTAATACCATTATCGAAGAAAATACTTTTCTTGACATCCTGACGTTTTTGGTCGCCCACTGCGTTCATCATCCTCCAATGATTGACGCCCTATCTGGAATCGTTGCACCCACTTAAAGACAGTTGTTATTCTCATAGCGGCATCACCAAAGACGCGGTGTAAACGGTGCGCAATATCTGCAGTGGGGGTGTCTTCCTTTCAGAGGAAATAGATGATTGCTCGTTGAGATTTCACTGCCTCTTCCATAATAACTACAAGAGAGAAAAATGACAAAATAATACATTCGTATGTCACACACATGACGACGGGCAGCCAATGAGAGTTCACCTCAATTACAATTGGTTGATTCCCCACTCATGTCATCGTACACACACTGCGCGTTACAGTTACGCAAACACGTGAACACGCCATATTCTCTCAGTCCATGAACTTTTGGGACACCCCTCGTATATATATTGTTCCAAACAATTGACTTGCAATTTGCAAAGAATGAAATAAACATTTAAGAAAAATTTTATTTAAAGTACAAGAAGGATTAAATAAAGTTTTTTTATTTGTAAAAACACATTTATTTATATTAATTCAATAAATTAAAAACCATTGTACAAATAAATTAGTAATTTAATAAATAAATTTCTACTCACGGTCTGTATTCTTCAGAGATTGTTTTTTCTTTGACGGTTTTGAAATAACCTTAATTCGTTTACTGAAAAATTGACCGATATCTTGCCCGTTAGGATGAAATATTTTTACATGTAACATAAAATGTTTCCTTTTATCGGAATCGGAAATATAAAGTGTTTTTGCGGCCGAATAATCTTTGTGGCTATCAAGGTTCAGTTCTACCATTTCTTGTTCCGGGTTAGTGGAACCAATACCCATAAATGCTTTGAGCTGCAGTAATAAATAAAGACTGGAGATAGTTTAAATATATTCTACCTGAGTCGAATCATTACCCAATCTAGATTCGGGAGATTTCGACTGGTCATTCAAGCGATTTTGATCATCTTCCCAACCTTTTCCGTGAAGATAAACACAAGGCGGAGGGCAGAAAAATCTTTATAAAAAGAAGTTAAGTTGATGTTAATTTGGATTTAAGAATTAAGTAATTAAGATTTTAATTAAATGACAAAAATTTTTACAGCGGATCCAAGTTAATCAAAAATGGTGTATAAACATTCGGGGATAATATCAAATTAAGCAGGTCAAATGGTCCTCCAGAAAACAGGGACCTCATCAACCATAATCACATCTAACTAATAAAAAACGGAAAATATACAAACACAAATTCCAGTTTTATATTTCAAAGTAGATAAATATCAAGAAGAACAAGCGAAAACAATTTCTCGAGTGATTCGTAATATGCATAAATTGAATAAATATTTTTAAAATTCTTAAAAAACATAAAGAAAAAGTCATTGTAATTTCCAAAATTACCTGTCAAATGACCAAAGGTAACTCGATAAAGACGAGAGAAGTCTCTTTCATAATAATAATTAATCTGTCAATTATTATAGATCAATTTAATTAGCACTCTACAGGTCACGCTCTAATGACATTATGAGTACCTTCCTTTCACATGAAGACATCATTAAATGATCGTTCTAATAAACCTTGAGATTATCATTTCTGATATTTGTCTTTAATGTAAATAATTATTAAAATAAATAATTATAATAATTTTCACTAATAAATATTAGTTAACACATAACAGCTGCTGAGAATATTTAACAAAACGAAACAAATGACAAAAATAATTCACATAAAAACGGTTTTATTGAATTTAATTATACGGTACAAATTCGATTAGTGAATTTTTTAGAAAAAAATATTTTTTTAATTTTTAATTAACCCTTCGTAACATGGTGAGACACTTCTCAGAAGGGTTAAACAAGAGTTTGCTTAGATGAATATTGGATTGTATATTAAGCTTCTGTGCTTAGTGTATCTAAACTAGAAAAAAACCCATCAAATATGACGGAAGAGCTGAATTTTCTTCTTTGAAAGTTTCAGTTTTAATTTTAAAATCATAATTATTATTTATTGTTTTAAATTCGGTGTTGATTTAACAGTTGGTCGATATTTACATTTAAATTCTAAAATATTTGAATTTGAGTTTCACTCACAATTTAGAATAATTCATATAAATCATTAGGGTGAACGCAAAGTTCTTTCGGATATTTTATGTCATTCTAAAATAAATATATTTTATATGCATGTGTTAGACACTATTTTTAAAGTCTGCAATAGTTCTATCATATTATTCATATATATAGCAGTTCCGCAGACGGTGCTTATTTTTGGCTTGTAATTTCATACTTGCCGGAGTTATTATGCATTGATTAAAAAATTTAAAAATTAAGCCATGTAAAAACAAGAAAAAATTTGATCACAGCAAACCTTAAGCGTTACAAAGATGAAACTCTGGGCTTTTATATATAGAATTAATAATATTAATAATACAATCAAAAATACATTATTAACCAAATTTTATTTTTCCAATAGAAAACATCAAAATATTATTTTCCAAAATATTATTTTTATAAAAGAAATTATCGGAGAAATTTTATTAATTATCAACTTTTTAGAATTTGTAGAAAACTATTATCAATGAGATTATATATTCTGTGGGCTTGACGAATGCTGAATTTAGCGGATTTTTCACCTCCTTCAATTTACGGATTTTCGCTCTTTAATCAGGAGTTAAAAATAACGTATTAGATTCAATTTCGATCGAATTAAGAAACTTTCAAGTATTATGAATGTATCTTCTCTTAGCCGTATGATCCATTTAGAGGAAGAGTCTTTGAGCACAGTACGCTAACGATTTGGAAGAAAATGTTAATAAAAATATATTCGTAAATAAAGCTATTACGAAAATGAATTTAAAGATAAAATCTTTATTTATAAATCATGAAATTCACTAATTTAAAGCATCACATATGAATATGGAATACAAAACAAATAAATTCAAGAATGTTCGGCAAATAAATATCAAATATGTCCATAGACAACCAATGTAACAATTGTATTTGTTTACTTTAGTTTTGACAATAGATTTTGTGATGTGAATAGTAATATAAGGTTTGTGGTTATCTTTACAGTGATCCATTTATGAGAACTATCTGCTGTTTTAGGCAAGTTTATTTGGAACTAATTACAATAGTGATCAATGAAATCAAAACAATAAATCTTTATATATATATATATATATATATATATATATATATTGAGTCTTGTGGACGCTAATTTAATATTGTTAAAAAATAATTTTGTTGAAGCTTTTTCAATAAATCGATTACAGTAGTTTCAGAATATTCTTCATCATCAGCAATTTTATTAATGTTGAAGGTTATTTTTATTATTAAAAGGGAATAAACATTTTGTTTATTTATTTAATTTAAGATTTTATTGGATAACAGTGGCAAAAAGTTTTAAAAATTTTAATTAAAGACCTAAAGATGTGAAACGACTTTACTTTGTCCATTTTGAATGTTTTTTAATGGGTTGTAGTGTCGTATTAATAATAATTCCAGAACTTCCACTTATAGTGTGAATCAAACAGAAAACTCATCCTTTGAAACAGAAAATATTCTATTTTTTTCAATGTAACCAATGATCAAAAACCTTACTCGAATGACTTGATTGTGAATCCTCACTAATCCGGGTTTCAAGATGACGATTTGTCTCTCTGATATACCGGTTTTGACACAAATCGTTTTTGATTTACTCGAGAGAAGATGCTGAACTTTGGATGTTATTGAAATAACTTTGATTTTACTAATATTATTGCAAATACTCTTTTTAAATGCTTTAAATCCTTCAAAATATGATATTTTGATTATTTGCTTGTGTTCTTTAATGTTTTCTTCATTTCATCTTTCTTAACCCCTGTTTGTGTGCATATTGTCCCTCAAGCGTCCTATCAGAATATTGAAACCATGATTTGCGGTTTCAAAATTGGAAGACAAGCTCCAAACTCTGTGAACTATGCCCTTTATCATAACCGCTCTATATTTTTTCTCACAAAAACTCTGTGGTGTTGTGTAGATACATGTATCTGTTGTATTTCTGTATAATTCAGTTCGATATTTCCCATTCATCCTAGTGTCGAGAATGTCAAGAAAAGGAAGTTTGTTATTAACTTTTTTTATTAATTAATTAATTAATTTTTTATTAATTTTTTTTTATTCCATTTCTATAATGAATTTAATATTAGGATGTAAATCATTTAAAAATTTTAAATATATAAATATATATTGAATAGAAACCAGTTTAGATACGGAAAAAAGACTATAAAAAGATCAAAAATGTTTTAACGAAAATGCTCATTTAACCATCCTTAATATTTTATTGTTCTTCATTCTAATCAGAGAATGAAGAGAACCGATGGCCTTATTTTAACATTATTCAAACCCATTTTGATAGACAACAATGATGTTGAAATCTCCTCCCCACTTGGATAAAACTCTTTTTACATGCAATAATTTTTTGCAAAATAACTTTACCTCGTCAAAAGAGAGTTGGAAAGAATCTAATATATCCTAACTGACTCTTAACGAATATGAATACTTTTTCGATCGATAAAGGACCTATTTGTTACAGAGAGATCTGATACTACTGCCGATAGATATTTGGCATCGTTTAATTGTAATCAAAGTCATCTAGATATCTTATTTCAAAATCTATCAAAGTTTTTAATATAAGTGAATGTAATTCCTGAAGTAAAACATACTGAATAATGGAGTAATCTTCAGCGTATTAACTTGCTAGATTTTCCTTTTTTAATTTCTTTTGCTGGAAATCAATTTTATCATTCTTGAGACCATAGGTTCCCAAAGTCATCTATATCGACCCCCAGGACTCGATATAGACCTCCAAGGGGTCTACGTGGGCGAAAAAAATTGTGGGTCTGTTGTTTTTCTTAGCAGGGGTCCACTCAAAACCGAAAATCATTGTAAGGGGTCTAAAAGTGAAAAAGGTTTGGGAACCTTTGGTTTAGTCAAATATATAATATAATTATTTCGCTACTTTGTGAAAAAAATACGGAAAGAGTTTACTTTGATAGATTGGATTTATTTTAGTTTAACCCTGTGTATAAACAAGATAACCATTTGAAGGGTTAGGTGAACATTAGTTGCACAATGAATCTGATAGGAACAATTCTACCGAAATTCAATCAATCTATTACTTGGGACTCAATTTCTTGAAAGCATAGACTATAGTTGGACAAAATACAGAAAAGACAACCAAAAGTTAAAGAAAAGCATTCAATTCGATTTCAATTACATCAAGGTAAAATAAAAATCAAATCTTATGATTAGAAAAATAATAAAAAATATAAAAAATTATAAATAAATATTATTAAAAAATCTATAAATTTTAACGGAAAATTAAAAAGAAAATATACTATTTAAAAAATAATAATAAAAGTGTAAAACAATAAATTATTTTGGTTATGAATTTTCAACATTTTCCATCAGTTATTTATGGGTCTTGGTGAATTTTGTTGAAAAAATAAGAAAAATCAAAATTTTTCATATCTTATTTTATATATTTTTAATTTGTTATATTATATAAATCATCTTGATTATTATTTTAACAAAGGTGATCTTTTTGGTTGATAATATGATGTCTATGTGTTCTTAAGTGTTATTAGAAGTGTGTTTTTAATTTACTTATGGGTAATTATAAGTTCTTGGGAGAACATTCTGGTTACTTACTTTAGAGTAAATAAAAACTAATTTATTGATAAATGTAATAAGAGACTTAGAATATATAAACATATACATTCTGATGAGCATTATTTGATACGTGGTGCGTTCAATAAGTAGTGAGCCTAACATAAAAATAATATTCTGATTGCAATGAATTTTTTTCATAACAAGCAAGTTATTAAGGTAATATTTGTGATATTTGTTTTAATCTATTATTTGGGTTTAGGTTAGAGAGCGCATCAATTCAAAAATGTCATTGGAAAATGTCCAATATCGAAGCGTTACTCGTTTCTTATTAATGAAATGGAAAAGCCGGGAACAAATATTCGTGGAGCTTAGTTCTGTTTATGACGAAGTGCGTCCATCCATATCTACTGTCAAACGATGGTTCAACCATTTTCGAGATGGTCGAATGTCTGTTTTTGATGAAGAAAAGTCAGTTAGGCCACGTGAAATTGGCGAAGAAATAGCGAAAAAACTCAAGAAAATCGTGCAGTGTGAGCGA
>MQRK01211983.1:0-10825 GCA_001938485.1 Girardia tigrina | reverse complement strand
AACTGGTTTTTTTAAATCTAAATTATCTTTTTTTTATTACATCTCTGACAACAAAAATTTTGTAAAGTTATTCTTTGGAATAACTTTTAAAATAAATGCAAAATAATTAAAACTCAATTATTTATGAGAATAACTCTTTTTTTTAATTAATTGGATATTTAGTTATAACTGTTTTAGAAACTTTTGATTTCAAATATTTTTATTATTTTAGAGATTATTTACAAAAATTAATTATTCAAAAATTTAAAGAATGAGCTTGTCCTTCACAATCAGAAACCATGCAAACATCAGTACGCACCAGACAGTCTCTAATTTGTTCAAGAAATTCGTGAAATGTAATTTTAATCTCAATAATGAGTCACTGAAGGTCACCATGGATTTGGATCCATCACAAAGAGATCGTTATATATCGGTAATGTTTGTTGTAACAAAACAGACAAAATTGAATAATCTAACTCAAATTAGTAAAGTAAAAAAGTGGATTTAACATGATTCGAAAGAAAAGCAAAAATAAATACGTTTGGATTATTACTTGATGATACTTTCTCGTTATAAATTTGATCACTTCTGGAAATGAGTCGTCACTTGTGATGAATAGGGGATCCAACATAATAATTCCAATTATTAAGCAAGCTGGGTGTTTTGTTCCACAACAATTATGTTTATCATAATAAAATATTTGTACAAAATTTTAATAAACTTTTTAATTGTAAAAAACAATTTTTTGATGAAAAAGTTATCGAAAAAGATTTGTCAAAATTTTATTTTAATAAATTATACAAAGACAAATATATTATTTTGAGAAAAATTCAATTTCTATTTTCTCTAGTCATAATTGATTTAAATGATCGAATAAATGTGTTTTTCGTTACCTTTGACACCGTTTGCTTAACCATTCGCGACAATTTTTGACTCATTTTTGATATCGTGTCGATGTCAGTCCAACTTCAGTATTAATCGATTGGTATTCGCCGCAACAGCGAATTTACCGAGCGCTAGTATATTGTGTAATCTGTTTTTTATAACGCCGACATCGCCGATCGATTTAGCTAGTTTGCGGACGCTTGACAACAAGCTGCCTTTGTTGAATCGTGGCCAGGAGTTCGGGGCGAAATGCGTAGAAGCTACGTTCGTTTTCTGATGGGATTTTTCCACGGAATAAATTTTTGTCCAGAATTCCGAACGAGATGGTTTGGTGTCAAACAGCGGCTGTAGGGGCAGTTATTATTATGTCAATAAGCGGTTCTTTGACTCGAGTCCGGCGCCTCAGTCGAATACCAAATTATCACACTGTGTTGACTAGAATGAAACACCAAAAGATAGTTCTAAGCTCAACATTCATCAAATAAAGCTGATGTTGAGTTTTCGGAGGTTTGCCGCAAGTGGAAATCCATTATGAATCCATTAAAGCCTGGTTTGTAAATCACAGAAAATGTCAACTGTAACTAATTTGAAGATAAAATGTGGAAATGCAAAGATAAACAGCAGCATTTGGCAAAAAATTCACTCCCATCTTGCTCTATAACAATCAAAATCAGAGTTTACTCTTTACAACTGGGTAAAACTATAGTAACTTGAGTTGGAATTTCAACATCACATTCCATACTCACCAGATATATTGTTGGGTATTTAATTAGAATTTGATTTTGAACACAAAATCAGAAGGATTTGTTTGGTGTTCGGCGCTCAATTATCTGACCCAACGTTTAAACTCGATGAACTCTTTGACTCCAATAAATAACAAAACTTCTTCAATAATTGTTTATTTCAATATACAATTACAATCTTGAGCAAAGAATTGTACAACTTTGAATGATTGAAGGCAAGATATGCTATAATGCTATACAACTTAAAAGATATTAAAACAAATTTTAAATCCTATACAGGAATTTCATATATTTTGCTTTTTCAAATTTTAGCTTTTAATTCTTCTTCTCTAATTTTTATATACAAATATTGCTCTATTTATACTAGAGTTTATATATATATATATAATATATTTTTAAAATTAAAATATTAAAAAAAATTATTTATTATTATTATTATTATTATTATTATTATTATTATAGGCCTCTTGGTCATCAATCGTTTAAGAAAGGCCACTAAGGCCGTGTATTTCATTATCTTCAAAGCCCATTAAGGCCATCATCGAAATTGATAAAGGCCATTAAGGCCGAATTATATTTCATATTCCCATTTGGGATTGATTATTTTAAAGGCCATCATATAATGTTTCAATTTTGATTAGTCGATTAATGTCGACTTTTAAAAGGGAATATTCCCCAAAATTTTCATTTTTATTTTTCAAATTTACCAATTCAGGTTGGATTTTTATATTTATTTTTTTTATTTAATTTTATATATATTTTTTTGAATAATAATTTTTAGGTAAAATTATAGGCTCCCAAAATTCGGAGCCATCTCAGGGAATGAGGGGAGATAGTTCCTCATTCCCAGGGATGACCGAAAGAGGAGCTTCAAGCATCCTGTTTTTTTAATTATTACCGTATGGTATATAATTTATATACAATATATTAAATATATAAATATAATTTTTTTATATACACAAGACCTCAACAATATTTCATACTTCCTAAAATTTAACAACTTTTAGATCGGGAAAAGAATTAAATTCCGATGATATTGTAAAAATGGCTTCCAGAAATTTATAGATTCTCGTCCACCAAATTTTTATTCAAATTGTCTCAACAAGCCGCCGCTCTAATGGTTAAAATGTGTCAATAATATGGTAGCATACTTTGATGAATAACATGCATATTTGTATTGGTAATATTAGAGGTTCTTGGAACATCGTCGGAATTATAACTATGAGATATTTCTGACATCAAAACTTTTATTATACCACACAAAAAATGTTTAAATCTAATATTTGAAGAACAGAATATTTGATGAAATAAATTTCCCTGCGCAACCCTGCTACCTCCGTCCGATTCTCGGGGCAACCTGAGGGTCGGGCGGATCACTGTCATACAATAAATTTTAAGAGAAGACAATTTTGTACAGAATAAATACTAAATAAATACGAAAAATGACTAAAATCAATTTATATGCGTGGATAAAATGTTGAAGACCACATGGAAAAAAGAATAAACGACTTTGTCTGTGTAGTGTTCACTAAATCGTTTCAGCAGCAGCAACCAATTAAGAGTTTTTCCACGTGATATTTAACTTAATTTTTTGATTTTTAATTATTAAAAATGCCTTAATTGAATTTGCGACCCCTGAAATTTTTGAGCTGAGAAAAATCCAGTCTTATATTAAAAATTTTTAATTCAATTAAAAATTTAAAAAATGATTTTTAATCATTGAAAACTGTTAATAGATTAATTTTGTGTTGTTTTAATAATTGAGGCTTGGTATGTAAAATTTAAGCAGAAAATAAATTTAGTGATTGCAGTCGATTTTTTTTCAATTATTATTTATTGAACGATTCCTTTTTTGTCGTCATCGCTAGTCGGGACGCAGAGTTTCTTGGCGTTGCAGATTACTCTTTTTTAATCCTCGAGCGATTTAATTTGGTGAAAGATCCGATACATAAATTAAATTATCGATTGAATTTTTCCAAATATCAATTTTTGTTTATTTTGACGGTGATTTATTTAAAGTTAACTATCGATATTGATATTCCTATGGATTGGATAATTCCGGCAAATCGACTTTGTACAATCAAATAAAAATGAATAAACTCGTCTTAACGAAACCGACAAACGGAACGGTTTGTGAATCGTTCAAATCGAAATTGAAATTATCGGTTAATAAAAATTTGTTAATACAACTGCTCGATATCAATGGCACACAGAACAATCGGAGTCTGTGGGCGACACGTTTGAACGGGGCAGACGTCATAATTTACGTGATCAATATCGGTGACACTGGTCACTTCAGTCTGGAAAAGAGGGACAGAAATACAAGGTGAAAGATCAGAATCAATAGAAGAGACCATCAAAATAAAAGGCTAAAATGCTATGTTTGAGGAATATTTGCAATGTTTAAAGTTTTTTGTTTAAATGTAGTATGTTGCTGTGGAATTGTGTCTCTCCTACTCATATAGCTGATTATTATTTTGATTCTTTTTATCTAAAAGTGTAATCTATTATTTTATTATTATGAAACTTATTTCTAATTTAAAATTATTGTAACATTTTAAATAAGTTGATTAATTTTATTTATAATTTTTAAATACATAAATTAAATTAATATTTTTCAAATAATAAATATTCATTTTAATTATTAAACAATAAAATTTTCAGTAAATATTTTAACGGTTTATTCAATTTCCGTTTACTTAGATAATAGAATTAATTATTTAGAAGGGTGAAAAAGTTCGAAAGCTTTGACAATGATTGTCGATCGGATAATTGAACTAGTGATACTAATAAAAGTGTTTAAAACAGCATTTGTGCTCTTAATACTATGGACATTAGACAAGAAAACAAGCACTAGCGACGGTTATGATTAAAAGAAGATGTAAAGAAAATAAGAGATTTAACGAGATGATTTCCAAAATTTCTTCAATTTTGTAAATAATAATAGAAAATTTCATTAAAAATGATTATATTAATCAACAACAAATTAACTGAATAATATAAAAAAGATGAATCACTAGAAAAGGAAAAAGTATGAAATAAGTAAATAACTTAAATGAATTAATTTTAGTTACTTTGAATCATCTGTTCAAGCATCTTGTTTATTAATGAATACATTCAAAGCCAGTATATTTAATTTGAACCAGGATAGGAGAAAACCTTTTTAAAAATAGATACTTATTGATTAACAACAAAGTAGGGACTGAGTATCATGTCTTTGTCTCCTTTCCAGAGATCGAAGAGATTTAGAAGTTGACTAATATGGATAAAAATTAGACAATAATTTGTATGAGTTGAATTTGAGATCTTTTGAATTATTTGGTAGAATTGAATCATGATCTGTTTTTTTTCTTTTAATTCTCGCAATTTCTTATTTCTTTGACAATTTGATTTTTAATCGATTTTTAAATTCACTTTTTTCCTATTATTATAAATTTATACGGTATATATAAATACTTTTATAGATAAATAAACAATAAAATTATATAAATAGACTATATGTTGTAAAGTAATATTGATTTAGAGAAGAGTTGAATGAAAAAGACCAACATGATGAACAGATACATTGAAAATACAACTTAAAAGAAGAGAGAGAATGGAACATAGAATGTTTAGGAAGAGCGGCTAAAAATATGGAGCAGTTCAATTTTAATTTGCTTATTTGATAAAATTTTTGTTAATTTAAATAATAATTTTGATATTATTTGATAAGCCAACAAAAGTAACTATTGATAAATTAATGGAAAAAAGTAATAGTAAAAATCTTACAGATGTTCAAGATCGATATTTTAACATTAATAAAAATAGTTTTATTATAGAAGGTTTTAAAACATTTATTTTAAAAGCAGTAGATAACACAATAAATTTAAAAATAATCTCCGGTACCCAAAAAATCGAATGTATGTTTAATAATAAATATTCAACACCGTTAGGGTTGTGCTCGGATCTCATTTACCAATATACATGTAACGGGTGTAACGCGCATACATTGGAGAGACTTCGCGTCATTTTTGTAAAAGAATCCAGGAACACAGGCATAATGAAAGTGGAAGTAATATTGCAGGTCATAGTAAACACTGCAAAGGGGAAATAAAAAATAACTTTAAAATTCTGTGCTCTCCATTTAAAAATTATCGGGAGAGAGAGACTCGTGCGAAGCGATATCTATGAGATCTTTGGATCCTAAAATTAACGTTCAAAAAGTACTCTCGACAACTTTATTGAGGGTTTTTAAATGATTTATTGTCAATAAATTGTTGATGCAGTAATGATTGTGTGATCATTACTGGCAGTATATAGGCCCATTTCTTTTTAACAAATTAGTTGTTCTGACGAAGGTGGTTAATCCGTCGAAATTAATAAACATTTTAAATTGGCTTTCGACTTTTAACTTTTACCAATTGCCATTGTTTATCAAATTCATTTACATTAATTTTGATGTTTAATTAATTGATGAATTTTGTCAATTTATTTATATAAGCCGATCGGATGCGACGACCGGTTGCTCTGATTGTGTATAAAGAGATATGCAGTAATCATTTTGTGCAGATGTTCTTCTCTCTAGAAACAGAGTAACTAGTACTATTTATGTAGATTAAGACGCACCTTTGACTCATTTAAATGCAGAATATCGCGGACATTTTGAGCCATTTCTCGTCGTCACACACTCACACACACACACGAAACTCGCTTCATTCAATTCGCCATTTTATCTCTTTCATTTCTCTCCGAATATACTTTCGATAAATTACAATTTGAAAGCAGAACGACATCGATTCGTTAATATTCGATAAATATTCTCTTTGTTTGAAATATGCGCGCGTTGTAATTCATTAAATTAATTCGATTAAACAATTATTTCTGATTTAAAATTATTATTCAATTTTCATTTTGTTTTTATCGCTGATACGAATGTTCAAATTCGATTTCTTTTTTATACTGAATGTCAATAAATAAACAATTGGAAATATTTATGCAAAAATTAATTTTTTTTTGATATTATGGTCGAAATTTAATTAAATAATACAAATAAAAAAATGTTTTTAACTTTTTTTATAGAAAAAATTAATTTAGCAGGAGAAGAGTCTCGCTTGGTACTCAGATTCGATATAGTTTAGATCATTTGATGAGTATAAGTATTTCGAAACTGATAAATAACAATACAAAATTAAAACTAAAAGATCAGCCATTTTTTTCAAATGAATTTATTTTTGATACTCTAGAAGTTATTATTTACGACCTTTTTAATTAAGACGTCAAAGGTTTTAACGACTGATTTTTGTGTAGCATGAGTTCAAACAAGCGTTTACATAATCATTATTTTTGCATGTATATACAGATGATTCATGTAATTTTGCAGTGAGCAGAAGATGACGGTTGATCTTTCAAAATATGTTGACAATGAAAATATTTTGAAATTAATATTTTTTTAAGAACAGAGTGTTAATAAATAAAGAAAACTTATAAAGAAATTTAGAAAAAATTATTTTATTAAGCCATTTGTGAATGAAAGTATTGAAAATGTTTGTTTTTCATTATCTTTAAATCTAAATAACATTTATTTTGTTATTTAAAAGATTACAAGATGTAAGTTTGTAAAAATCCTAAACAATAATTTATTTTTGGACCACAGAAAACATCCATCCAGAAATATCAATGAAAATATAAATAAATATTTTATTCTTGAGATGTATTGGCAAAGAGTACTTAAATATCTTAAAGAAGTACAAAAAAAGACTAAAAAAATATTTATTCATTTTGATTGTACAATATATACATAAATAATGTGTGTTATATACATCGTTATCAAAATCATTCTGTTTTTGCGTTAAAAATTTTGATTTTTCTTTTTAAAAATGATTTAAAAATTACGATAATCGTATTTTAAATTTTGAATATAATTTGTTGAAGTTCGATACGAACTCTTTATTTTATCTTATTTTTAAAATACTTGGTTAAATCAAAAGTTAGTCATGTTTTTGTGAACATAAGTTTTTGTTTTTGTTAAGTCATTTAAGATCATAGACTTAAGATAATTTAAGTCTACAAGATCATTTAAGTCTATCTAATATGAGTTTTACAACATTTATTAATATCACAAGCGCCTTCACTATTTGACATTCTTCTTGATTAATATATTTCTGAATTCATGCTAATTTTTTCAATAAAGGAAAATATTTTAATAAAATTATTAATAAAAAAAATTCTAATTGGTTAAAATTGAAACTAAACATTTTTTAAAAAAGTAAATAATTAATTGATATATTAAAATTTAAAATTGCATTAAAATTAAATATTACATTCAAAAATGATTTTAAATCTTTTTACTTTAAAATTAAATTATTTTCAATTAGTAAAAATCAAAGAAAATACCAATCATCCATCTGAGTAGGAGAGACACAATCCAAATCAACATAAAACATGCACAATATCAACAAGCACTTCAAAACATTCCTCACATGGCCCTTTATTTAAATGCCTTTAGCCATTCAACATTTCTAATCAAGATTCTCCCATCTTCGAGCTGTAGCTCGTAACTCCTTTCGTGATTTCATTTCAACAATATTGCCGGACCAATGTAACTGTCATGTTCATTTGATAAATTTTCTTTTTTATCAACACTCTGTCTCCAACCTCAAAAACTCGTCTTGTCTCTACATTTTGTTCGACATTAACTTGGTTTCCGTTAGTTTCTTTATTATTCTTCCAGTAATATCTTAATTGTCTCCCAAATATTATTTCAGCCGGTAAAACACCTGTCGTAGCTTGAACTGTACTATTCAACAAAAATTCTTTTTCCGACAAAACTTCTGTCTAATCTCTCTGGTCTCCGTCCTTCATTATAATATTTATAGCATCTCTGATTGTTCGAAATTGTCTTTCCCTATCCCATTTGTATTATGATGATATGGACTTGAATAGATTATCTCGATATTGAACCTTTTAACTGTATCTTTAAACAAAGCCGATTCAAATGTTTTTCCTCTGTCCACAAGGATTTCTTTTTGAGGTCCAAACTTCCATATCCATCTGTTCAATATCACTCTAAGGACTGTTTTTTCATCTTGACTAGCGACTGCATTCGGGCTGATATATCTACTGAATATGTCTACTATTGCCAGTACGTATTGATATCCGTTTATGTTTCTCTTGAATGGTCCACAGAAGTCAATGTATATTTTTTGGAAAGGTTCATCTACTGACAACGTTATTTGCTTTTCTTTAAAATTCTTGTTTTCATCTTTTCCCGCTTGGCATCCTCGTGTTCAATCATGCACTGCGTGCAAGTCCCTTACTGATTTCTTGATAGCACATTTGCATTTGAGTGTAATGTTCCTTTCCTGAATTCCATATTGATATCTAAACTACTGAGAAAATTCAGCCAATTTTGAAATCGTGCCGTAACTGGTTTTTTTGTTTTCATCATAAACGTTATTGCTTTGTAGTCTGTTCTTAATGTGAATCTTTTTCCATATAAATAATGTTTGAAATGGTCACGGAAATAGTATACTACCAGCAGTTCCTTTCTGGTGATGCAATAACCTTTTTTGTGGCTGTTCATAGTGCGTGAGTCATAAGTTATAACTTGTTCTTTTCCAGAGTCATTCTTTTGAGACAATACCTCTACAATTGTATCGAAGCTGGCATCAGTATCCAAGATAAAGTCTTTTCTAAATTCAGGAAATGCAAATATTGGTGCTTCCATCAGGGCTTTCTTCATATCTTCGAATTCAGCTTTGCAAGTGTCCGTCCAGACTAACTTTGCCGTCTTGTTTCCACACATACTTTCTTGCTATCTGGTTTTCTTGGCGTAGTCTTTTATAAATCTACGGTAAAAGTTGCATTAATATTTAGGACACTCCTTAGGTTTTTATTCATTTGGGTCTGGTAAATGTTCTTATCGCCTCTACCTTCTAAGGATCTGTTCTAATTCCGTTTTTGTTCAAAATATGCCTAAAAATTTGACTTCCTTCCGTAGGAACTTGTACTTCTAAGGATTCAGACGTAATCCAGCCTCACCAATTCTTTGAATAACTCTTCCGAGGATTTCATAATGTTCCTCTAACGTTTCTGAGGCCACCAATATATCGTCAAGATGTACCGAAGCACGGGATTCGATTGTGGACAATACTTTTGTCATAACTTCCTGGAATGTACCGGGTGCTGCTGCAATACCGAATGGCATCCTGGTGAAGCAGAATTGGCCTGACTTAGTTGAAAAAGTCGTTTTTTCTTGTGAGGTTTCATCTAACTCTAGCTAACTCTGAAGTATTTCAATCCTTGTAATGAGTCTAATATTTCCTCCACATTGGGCATCGGAAATGCTTGTCTTTCTGTAATATTGTTCAATTGTCTGAAATCTAAACAGAGTCTAACTTCTGCTGCGTCTTTTTTCCAAACACACACTATCAGTGTGTTCCACTGGGAGTTACATCGTCTTATAATACCGTTATCGTGTAAATTTTTTATAGTTTCTGCTAACTTGCTTTCCAAGTGGATCGGTTGTCTGCGGGGTTTAATGTTTATTGGCGCGCCTTTGGTTATGATTTTAAGCTTAGTGAGCTTAGCGCAGCCTATATCCCACTTATAAGCCATGAAAACATGCTTGTACTTCTGAACGATTTCGAAAAGTTTTGATGACTCCTTTAGTTCTAATATTTCTACTGTTCTTTTCATTCTATTTTCATCCGATATTTGTCTACCAAATTTTGCTTCTATTTTACATATATAAGATTCTTTATCTTCTGTATTGATCTATTTCTATTGTAATTCTAATCCTAGTTTCATCTGCATATCTATTACACCGATCACTTCAGGACTTATCTTTCTTACAACTATAAAAGTTACTTTCCCTTTCCTTGCACCAATTGTGACAGCTAAATGTACCTTGCCAATGAAATCCAATTTGATATCATTTGCGCATTTAAATTTTTCTTCTGACGGTTCTAATTTTACGTCGCTGATCTGTCTTAACGTGTTATACCTCATGATATTCACTTTGGCTCCCGTGTCAAGTAAGCATTCTATCTTCGTTCCAAGATGTCGCCACTTATGCTCAGTCTACCTTGCATTATATTAGGTTGGTCGAAAAATAATGGTGGTTTTTGAGCTTTATACTTTGTTTATCTACTTTGATATGTATATAAGTTTAAATGCATTAGTGTTAGACATTATTTGAAATCTTATGCCTAGCTGTATATTCCTATAGCCATTATTAA
>MQRK01211982.1:6746-17424 GCA_001938485.1 Girardia tigrina | reverse complement strand
ATCGGTTCCTTGTCCGACACAAAACCGTACATAGCACCGATATCATACCGAGAAAAAAATCCACCACTTTTAGCTGTTCGACCTAAACACGTTCATTTCCATTCATCGTGAATTGCCAATAAAATTCGTTGACATTTGCTTTCTTTTCTCTTGGTTCGCATCATACTCGTCTGTCTTTGGTTCGTCAATTTGAAAACTAATGATTCCTTTTTCTACGTTTTATTTAGCGCCTGTACTTTGACGAAGTCATCGAATTTGTTGTTGTTGTTGTTGGTTTAATCGTCTGAACATTTACATTCATTGACCCCCTTTTACAATCAAATAGATATTAATGGGGGAAGTTTTATATGGGGTTCCTTTGTATTTCAGATTTATGAGCGAATCTATTCGCGAAGGCACCAAAAGAGAATTGAAGAAACTTGTGGGCAACTCCATAGAGCAAATACATAGTATATACATAATTTTTGATTTATTCATTTTTGAAAGATTATTCAATTTTTGTGCTAAAGTTTCTTGATCGTTAGAAAGGTGATCCCACCACTAAAGAGAAAACGAATTGAACTTAATTAATTTATAAAGCACACAGTGTGTCATTGCAAACGGAAAAACAATCTCCTGTAACGGTAACAAGTCTGGGACTTAATGAAGAAAGAGCATAATGTTGACATCTCTTTATCCACCATTTCTGACGCTTTAAAGAACAAAGAAATGTTTATTGAAAAGATCCATATCTAAATCTGTTTCAACTTTTTCACGAAATAGAGAAGTCAAATTCAAGCAGTTAGATTTCTTGCTGTTATAGTTTACTGAAATGTTGGAGAATGATGCCACAAATAGCGATGCTGTAGTTGTAGAGAAAGCTCGGGAACTTGGGGAACGATTACAAATAGACTTCTTACATTATTGTCACGGATGACTAAAAAAGTTCAAGCAGCATCATGGAATAAAGTTTTAAAAAGCATGGGGAAGTAGCAAGTGTATCACTAGAGACAATAGATGCTGCACTTACGTTTCTTCAGGAGCAGTTATCTAAATTTACCTTAGATGATACCTACAACTTTGATGAAAGTGGTTTTTTTTCTTTGGACCCCAACACAACACTTGCAATGAATTAGATATCAGTAAAAAAAGGTATAATCTCGTTTGACAATGGCATTTTGTGTCGATGATTTTGGAAATGATAAGCAAAAACTTTTGGTACTGTTGTTGTCAATTAACTATATCAAATCGGAAATTAAATATATAACTTAATGTATTTATTTATTTGCGTCAAGAATCAACCAATCAAATCAGCCGAATCAAACGATTCAAAATCTAAGATTACATTTAGGCAATATTAAAAAGCCATTTTCGGAAAGGATAAATTTTATTTCTCCTGTCATTTTGGCAACATTATGATTAAATGCCTCAAGAAATCTTATAATATGAAAATTTTATTAAAAATTTATTTACAATAGACACATAATCTTAAATGTCCAATTATATATTTAAATGTCCAAATGTGTATGTGTTTTAGCACTTGTCTGCATGTATGTTTGTGTGTAATTATGTATGTTTGGGGTTAGAAAACGTTGTTGCATACAACTATAATAATAAATTATACATCTTAATTGTCAGATTGTATGCTTAATTGTCCGAATTCGGCTAAATAGGCATGTAGTATATGCGATTTGATTGGTTGATTATTGACGCAAATAAATAAATACATTAAGTTATATATTTAATTGTCCGATTTGATATAGTTAATTGACAACAACAGTAATTTGGAAGTATGCAAAACTCAGAAGCGCTGGATCCTCATTTGAGCCGAAAAAATTGATGGATTGATTTTCCAATGCAAGTAGTTGAAAGACATCTACAATTTTTAATTCGTGGATAGCATTTTTTATCGGTCAATGAAGTTGAAAGGCAAAAAAGTGACTCTACTTATGGATAATGCAATTTGGTGCGAGAGCGGGCGCAGTGGATATGTGGTTGCAGCGCCTCTGGGTTGAGGGGAGAACTGAGGGTCGTGGGGAAAAATAAAAATTACTTTCTCACTCGGTTTATCGACGGTCTGAGACCCAATCTCTCTGCCCT
The DNA here is from genome assembly GCA_001938485.1 of Girardia tigrina. Taxonomy (NCBI): domain Eukaryota; kingdom Metazoa; phylum Platyhelminthes; order Tricladida; family Dugesiidae; genus Girardia; species Girardia tigrina. Next base: position 15,345 of record MQRK01211982.1, on the reverse strand, counting down.
CACAATAATATTTGCGCACAATAATATTTGACTGGGCACATCAGTACTCTTCAAACACATCTACATATCTCACTGTATTAATCTTCTTGAATGAAAACTTTTCTTCTGACAACTCGATTTTTTTACTCGTAAATCGGGAATTTGTTGGATTATCAATAGAAATATCTTTCCTCCATCACAATCATCAAATAAATCATAATTCAATTTAACTTCTTTACAAAAAATATCACTCAAAATCGATTTGAAAATATTGGAATGTTTAGGAAACTGCATTTCTTATGACACCATATAACAACCGATGATTGTCGCATTACCGGGTAACATTCTGAACACACTAAGAGCATGCTGACCGATCCATTTTGGATTAAGACTGAATCTGGAGTTATTCTCCTCTGAATTAGGACTGTTTTCACTTGGACATTCAATCGAAAGAAAGACATTTATGTTTTGTTCTTCTTTATTTCCAATCAATAATCCACATGTAACACGCGAAAAGTTTATTTTCAAGACAATGTTCAATTGATAATATTTAAACAAAATATTTATCAAAAAAGTAAATATTAAATATTACAAAATAATTCTTCTTTTTTTAATAAATAAAGATTTTTATTTTTAATTAAAAATTTTAATAATAATTTTAATTTGTAATTTCCATCCGGAACAATAATATTATAATAATATAATATAAATTTATTTGAAAGTAGGGAGTTCCCTTGTAAAGTAGCTATTTATAATTTAATTCGTAATTTTAAAAGTGTGTGGACTTCGATTTTTGATTTTCAAAAGAATGGAAGACCCATTGCAAAAGGAAAGGAGAAGAAAGAAATGCTGCAGGAAATCAAAGTCAGTTTCGCTGCATCATATTTAAAAATTAACTCCGATTATTATATGCAACTAATAAAGCAAAAAGAAATTAGCAGAAAATAGCAAAAAAATACATCACAATGGACGAATCAATGCATCCAATCTGAAAACAGTGTTGTGTTTGCTACTACTCTCCAACAACATAAAAAATCAAAACTATCAATAAAAAAACAACTCAATCATTACTTAAAAAAACATTTTTTTTCAGTTAATTAATTAAAAAAATTTGTGATGATTTTTATAAAAATTGTTGTGATTATGTTATAAAGAAATTTGTCCTTGAACGCTTTCGGACATTGATGTCACTTTTAAAAACTGGTTACATTTGTTATAACAAATTAAAATTAAAATGGTTAATTATACGTCTATTTATAATTAACAGCAACAATAGTCTCATGTTGATTATCCCTAGTGCCTCCCTTACCATACAGTCCAGTTCTCGGCCTTAATAATTTTCATTTCTTCCGACAACTGAATAAAGATTTGCGATGAAAATTCCTGATTGTGCCAAATATTTGCAGAAGCCGGTCACAAATCTGTCTAACACGTACCCAAAGTTTTCTTTTAAAAGGGTATTTTAAACGAGCTTTCACGATGACGAAAATGTGTGGAAGTTGGAAAATAAACCTAGACTAATTACTTGTTTATTATCATAAGTTTAAAGAAAATCGGTTGCTAATTTTTGGTAGAGTCTAAGTACTTATTCAACTCACCACTTATTACATGACGTGAGATATAAAGGAATAAACAAAAATGAATGATTATTCTTTAAGGTTTAAATGTTAACTAGAAAAATTGAAGAAAACAATAAAACGATAAAATTAACAAAGGTTTTAATGACTCCAAAGACAATATAATAAAATTAGATAAAATGGAAATTTTCAAGTTGGTGACAAAGTTTTAGTAAAAGCAATTGGGAGGAAAAGTTAAGTAAGACAAAATATATTGGATTGTTCATCATTTTTTAAATGGTCATCAGATTTTAGATGGCTGGTCATTTGAATTACGAAAAAAATATTTCAAATTAAGTATAAGCAAGTCAAAAGATACAGCGGAAAGTTCATTTTTCCTTTAGATTGTTCATCCAGTATATTCTCAACTTCTTTTGAAGAACATAAAGAAGAATATTCAATAGTCATTTATATGTACAAGAAACCAATTTCCAATAGTGTTTATCGATCATTGTTGACAAACAAAGTACCTTGATGAATGTAAATTTGATTTTTCAAATTCCTTTAAATAATAAATTATCATCCGGTTTATACACCTCCCTCATCAACAAAAAAATTGAAATGGCCAAATCTTCACTCAGTGCCTTAAAACTTGGAACGGTGAACAATGGTGTAAATTGCTCTTCACGGTCGAGAGCATTAAAAACAAGACTACACTTTATCCAATTGTTGAACGATATAATACCTGCGACACTTCATCGGATAAAAGATAAATTCTTCATTATATGAGAAGAATTTCCGACACAGGAGTTGGACTGTGGCATAATTGCAGAAGTTAACTGTGAAAGCCACTGTCTATTGTGCTATACTGCAGAAACATTAGTAACCCTCAACAGCAAGTCCCTCCTGCATCTTACTTCAGCTATATTTCAACACACAGCTGTCTGTGTTCGTCGATTTTTTGTTGAATGTGCATCGAGTTCTTTACTCAGGGAATAGCAGTTTGCTTAATCTAAATCCTTATTCATGGATCATGCTTAAGAAGAAAGTTTTAGATCTCAAATTAACATCACTAATAATTATCATCACTTGAAATCATACAAGAGTTTTGTTTATAATTGTTTGTTCAATGCCTGACAAAATCGCTACAATAATTGATACAACAGATGTCGCAACAAAATACAGGTCTGTCGGAAAGTCTTGATAGATTTATAGACAAGTTAAAGATAAGCATTTATTGTTACTTTCATCATCATCATCTCTAATGTGTTCAAAGTATTGTCCATTGTGAGAAACGCACTTCTCCCACCGCTCTTGGAGTTTTCTAATTCCTTTGAAGAAAAAACTGCAAGGTTTCTGTAGATCTTACACATTAAAATAGCCGTTGTTTAACTGTGTTACCCATCGATGACAAGTGCTCTCACTAACAGTACCACTTCCAAGTGCTACATTAATCTCTCTACATATAGTAGAAGGATTCAAATTACGTTTCAAGCAGTAATATATCATCATTCGAATATCAAGTTGACTCAAATTCATTATAACGCAATGAAAATACAACTTTCAAACAATATTGCAAAATAATATTTATTTTCGACACAATTTGTTAACTGATATTTTGAAATTATTTTTCCTACAATAGGAAAAATTGATTATCTTTGAATTATATTTTACAAAATCATTCACATATGTATATGTTATCTATACTGTAAATATCATAGACATTTATCAATGCGTTCACTAGACACTTGTAGAAAACCATCAGTCAAAACTTTCTGGACAGACCTGTACTAAGTCAATGAGACTTGTTTAAAATTTTTAATGTATACAAATTGTGCTTCAAAAAATATAAAGGAATTAACCTGTTTTCTTCGTGTGTTGATATTAATAAATATATTTTGAGAAATATCACAATATTTTGGTTAGCACGATTTGTTCGAGTTATTGAAAAACTATTTATAAACAACTAACAAGTATCTGTCCTACAGTTACTTTCTTCTTTTCTGATATTTACTCAGGTGTAACCAGTCTTCAGCGAATTAAAGGAATTTCGTGTAACGTCTTCAGACGAAACAAAATCCATTTTTTCGATATTTTATACATACATGATTGGCATATTTTCCAAAAATCAATCAATTTTTAACGGTGTTATCTTGTCAAACAATTTCTCCTGAGTCTTTAATAGGTTGAAAATGAAGTTTGCAGTACAGCATTATAAGCATTGGTTCTTCACAGACATTGATCAATATTATCGACTAAGTAAAGTCAGAAAGCTTACGAATACATAATTAACTGCAATTAGGGACCTGAATCGACTCTAACATTTCTTAAGAGCTGAAAAGGTCACTAATAAACTGAAAAATTACTCAAGTACAGTTTTTGTGCAAGTACTCCCTATAATTGACATAGATCACGATATTTTTGTTTTATTCTTAATTACATAAATCCTCAATAAGAACTTGAATCCAGCGTACTTTACGGAAACCTAGTCCTTCAAAGTATGTAGTAAGAATGGTCATAAACTTAGGTTCCATTGGTGAACACCGTCTGGCGAAATACAGGATGTTAATATTGCTGAATTACCCCAATCGGTCTGGAATAGAACAAATTCTCATCGATAACAGCAAATAACATGGTGTTGGTTCATGTGCCAAATACCATCATTGCATCAAGATAGCAGAGAACTCTTCATTCTTTGACTAAAGCAGTCAGCTGATGAAGAAAATTTAAATACTCCTTTTAAATTTGATATATGATCTGACTGCAAGCTTCCGGTAGCTAAGATGAGGATCGTTTTGAATCAGTGTAATGTCTTATTTATGGTATTGATTTATTAAGCTGAATTCCATTTAGAAGAAAATTAACTAGCAACAAAAATTTAAATGTTCGAAATCAGAGGATGAATAGACTACAACAAAATTCTTTTTGATGTTTTGCAGAACGGAGGGATTTTTTAAATTCTTTTTTAAGCTAAAATTAAAAAATCGAAAAATGATTTATTTATATTTTCTTGATTTTCATATAATTTTCCGTGTTGATAACAAAATGCATACGAAATTGTGATTTTATACCAATTATTTTTACGTAATCAAATTACAAAGCCGAAGATCTTAAACAAAACATATCGACTAATTTTCCTTTAATCTCAGATAAAACACAAAATAGAAACATTCGATTTGATTATTAATACATAAGTCACATTTGCAGTTTGGTTGATTATATACAAATATATCTGTCGATTGAAATGCACATTCTTTTATTTGATAAACAATCGGTTATGTAATTTATTGAAAATGATTAAAAAGTCATTATTCAATGCGATTCACTTTGGAACCTTAATTAGAATTCCAGTACCGTTTTGTCACGGACACAACACTGTATACATAAAAAGTACACTTCATTATTAACTTTTTCGTCACAAGACAGTAAAAATAGTTATTTATTTATTCAAAAACAAATAAAACAAATCTAAGTCATGAAAAAAATTTGTCAATTGAATTTTCAATATCTTCTTTCGTATAATGTATATATTTATCACGTTTTGTTGTGAATGGAATATTCGAAAATGTGTCACGAAATTCAGCATATTTCGGAACGAATGATTTCTTTAAATCACTGATTATCTGTTTTTTCAAGTCTTTATTAGGTAGAGCATAAAGACTATGGCTTTTACACAAAGCAACAAAACTTTGATTAAATCTCTACAATGTTAACACGTTTCAATAAAATAAGTATTAATAGTGAATCTTTTATGAGAGATATGTTTTAATATAAACCATATTAATTATTGAGAACTAATTAAATCAAAATTAGTTTGTTGTTGTAATTTTGAGATATTTAGAAAGCACCTGATTTATATGTTCACCTGATCAATTTAATTCAAAACTAATTTTGCTTCAAGGACATTTCACAAGATACTTTTAGAAACATGGGAGCCTTGTACAGTACCGACATTGTGTAATATTTAACGTATTTTTAAAATAACATTGATCATATTTGCTATTTTAATTTACAAAACAAATAACTTTAAATTCATTATTTCGAGAAATATTTCAAAACAGATTTACCAGATGATTACATCAATAGCAAAGCAATGGTATTTTCAGCACTTTATAGCAAAAAATATATTACGGAAAGATGTTCAACACATCTTAAAGAAACATGGAAGTTCAAAATTTATAGAAACTAAACTAAAAAGTTGAAAAGATTAAGTTACACAAATAAAGAATTACGAAATTTACTTAAAGTAAGTAAATTAAACCCATTTTTGACGGGAAACCTATAACTCAGCACCGGACAGCTCGTCACCCAGACAACTCGGCACTATATTTTTAAAGTATTAAAGAAGTTGAGTATGAATTCAATAAATGTCAAATAATTTGAATGTTAATCAATTTTTTCTCAGAGGAAAGTAGAACACTATTGTCATGACGGCTATATCTATGTTAAAGACAAAAAAAGATAGAACAAAAACATCTTGGCGTTGTCAGAAGAAAGATAGTGAAAAGATAGAAAACGATAAGAAAATTTATTGCAATGTGGATGAGTATGGACAAATACTCTGAACAGATCATTCCATTATGTGGTTCTACATACGACTACTAATAACGGTTGTGCCGCAGAAGTAGAAATAGCCAAAATTAATACAGCCGTTAAGAGAAAGGTAAACGACACAATAGAAAGGTTTCAAGAAATAAGAATTTCAGTTTCCCAAAACATTTTAGATGTTGGTTTAGGTCAATTTCTTAGAATGATAGAAAATTGATAAATCGAACTCGTGCCAATAAAGGTATACCAAATCCAGAAACACGACATGAATTAGTTATTCCCAAAAATTATATAAATTATGAAATCAATCCTGGACAGTTCGAGCGATTCATTCTGGGATATTCTGGATTTGCAGATGAGCACAGAATTCTAATATTTTGACGACTACCATAAAAATTGGAGCATTCAAATGCGATATATTTTGTTGGATGGTACGTTTCTGCTTAATAATGTTTTTGTAATACTGATTACGAATGTTTCATCGGATGATATGAAGCACTACGGAAAAAAACGACGATATGAGGAAACAAACTTAGTATTATCAATAAAATAAGAAACTATGAACGGGACAACCTGCCAAAGTTTTACGGTCTCATAATTATCAAATGAACTAATTATTTTTTGAGTTTAATAAAATTGGTCATAGACATATTGTTCTTTTTTATCAAATTTTTTTTTAATTTTATACATCCCGGTGTCGAGTTGTACTCTACCATCTTTGACAAGAGAATTACGGAACCGCTGAAAAATTTGAGTCTTGAAACTGTAAAATCTATATTATGGAAACAAATTATTTGGTCTTGTTCCTTTTAAATAAGAAGCAAATTAGGAAACGATTAGAATGGATAATGTTGGGAATATTTTGAATCTTGTATGTTGATTTGGAATTGTGTCTCCCCGGCCCAGATGGTTGATTAATATTTTAATTCTTATTATCTGAAAATATGTAATGTTTAAATTTATTTCTAATTTAAAATAATTGTAAAATTTTAAATAAGCTTATTAATTTATTTTACAATTTTGAAATAAATAAATTAAATTAATATTTTTTAAATAATTAATAATTATTTTAATTTTTAACCAACAAAATTTGGAGTAAATATTCTAACAATTTTTGTAAATCGCCATTTGCTCAGATAATAGACTAAAGTCATTAATTAATTAGACGGATGCAATCGTACGAAAGTTTTGTCAAAGATTGTCCTGAAGACAATCAAACTTGTAGTATTAATAAAAATATTAAGTCATATTGGTGTTCTTAATAGACAACAAACTATGTCTTGTGAACTAATAAACAATGGTCTAAAGTATTTTTCGAATGAATGTAGTATCCAACTAAAGTCAAAAAGACGCCTTCATATAAGAAGAAAGCTTGGACAACGACAAAGCAAGTAATATAGTATCGAAATCGACAAAAAACATGGTGTAAAGTATAATGGTGTGGGAAACAATTAAGAAAAATGGTGAAAGAATGTAGATTCGTTTTTTCTTGAATAATTCCGATATCAATGTGCCTTGAATGACGCATTAATGTCCTTTTATAAAATTTGTGAGATATCTCAATGTGATTGTCGTCCGTCATAAATCATCTCTGGGACTTTTATAATTGTTAGGAATATTTGAATGTTGTGTGTTGATTTGGATTTTTACCTACCCCTATAGCTGATTAATGTTTTATTTCTTATTATCTGAAACTAATTTAATTTAAATTAAAACTTTATATTGACATGTATTGGTAATTTTATTTAAAATCATTACAAAAATTTTGAATGATTTGATTAATTTTATTTTAAATTTTTTAACAAATAAATCAAATTAATATTTTTTAAGGGTTTTTCATACGTCAAATTGTTTCAGAAAATTTAATGAAAATTAAAACACAAAAACGATCATAAAAATTTATTGCGATTAATTTCGATGGATCAACCGTCATCATCAGGTGAAACTAGATCAATACTGATAAACTTACCTTAAGATCGAAAGATTATTTTCATAATTATTTCGTAATCACTAAAACATCTGAATATTTTTAGTAAAGTAGAAGAGGATGGTGTTTGCACATTGATTTTTGGATTAAGAGTTTTAATCATCAGTGCTTCACACATCACTCTTTTCCAGGAATTATCGAATTGTGAACACAATATTTAAAAAAAATACTTAAATTTATTACACTATATAAACATTTCTTTCTATTGAGCAATGTAACTCTACCCTCTTTTCGATTATTTTCCTGCTTCGTTTACAGAGATGACTAACATATCTCTTAGATGTATTATTTAATTAATAATACTGATTATTTTTATTTTTATCAGTAATATTCTTTTTTATATAGTTATTTTATCCACGGTTTCTCTAGGTAATCTTTCAACAGATATCGGAGAGACATGTCGTAATCTTATTAAACGAATCAGGAACATAATCGAAAAGAGGGTGAGATTTACATTGCTCACCATAGAAAGAATTTTTTAGGTAGTATAATACAGTGGCCTACTTAAAAGTTGTATGATCGACTAAAA